>ML249700.1:5281-33531 GCA_005239495.1 Nicotiana undulata
TGTATATAACGTCGTTTGAATCATATTTCAGCCACTATGGGCAACATCATCATCATCATATACCAGCTGATCAGGTGGTGGTGCGTATATAACGCCATAACCTTTCCCATATCCCATATACATATATATACATACATATATACGCGTATATAACGCCATCTGGTCATGGGTCAATGCACATGAATGCAATGCATAAAAAGTACGTTAATAAAATCTTTCAGAGCTTCATAAGACCATTTTGCCTTTGAGTAATATCATAAAGTAAACTCTTTTCAACATTCATATTTTTCTGAGACCCATGAACATATGATAAAATATTATGACACATGGAAATTTAAGAACATAGATATCTCTAATACTTCTATGAACAGAATCATTTATGGAATCTGTGCATTTGCACGTTTCATTCGTATTGCATAGATCATGCCAAAAGAAAGAATGGATAGCCTTAACATACCTGGAGTAGGGAAAACTCTGTATAATATTCTTGAATATTGCACCGTACTCTTTTTTGGAACACGTTGAATTGTTCTAACAATTTTTCGTTGGGATTGGTTTGGTTGTAAGAAGCTCTTAATGAAAACTCGTTGGAATTGTGTTGTTGCAATTTTAAATTGCAAAATTGGATTGAATCTTTGCCTCTGTTCTTGAAATATTCAAACCAGGAAGGATATGTTCCTTGCTAAGATTTTGAACGTCTTTGGTTCTCTTTTGTCCAAATTGAAAAATGAAAACAAAGACCTATCTTTGTTCTGATTGTTGTCCAGAATGAAAATAATGGAAACAAAGACTTGTAGTAAGTCTTGCCTAATTAATTCTAATTGCTCTTAGTTAGCCATCTAGGCATAAATTGATTAAGAGTCATTCTCTTAGTGTTGTGGCTTTGTGCCACGTTTCATGGGTGGGGGAAATTAGTTTATTAATTTTTTATCCACTTATTAATTAACTAGGTAATGTCTTGTTACCCGATAATAAATCAATTACCCGCATAATTTAAAAATTATCTCAAATTACTTAAAATTCTACTTATTTTTAATAAACTTTATATAGCTTACTATCATGGTCATGTGGTACCTTGTATGCTACTAGTCTGTAAATATCGGGTATTAACACTCGACCCGTATTTTATCCCCACATGCCAAACATGGATGAAAATTCATTTTCTTTGACTTGTTTCCCCTTCCACCTTCACAAATTTATTCATCCCTTGTTAAATAGTATAATCCTTATAATCTCCAAATAATCTTTTACTTGGACTGATGTCAATTTCCTTAGGAAAAACTCAACGTACAATACTACAGGGTGCAACATCATCGTAATTTATTACTGCAGAGCATAACATCGACGTAATACTGCGGGGTGTAACAATGGGTGCAGATACTTTCACTTCAAATGGGATAGAAGTCACTGCAGGTGGTGCTATTTCAACCTCGAATGGTGTTAGCGTGTCTGCAGGTGGTGCTGCCTGGAACTCGAACGAGACTGAGGTGGTTACCTCAATTCTCCTGATGGCTGAATCTACACTATGATGGGATTGGGTGTGACTGTTGGCTTCTTGGGATCGTCACCTTCTTTGATCAACCCGATCGACCCTTCTAGGTCCCATTCTTCCTCTATTTCTATCACATTGATGCCTCCACCCTTGTGGTCTGGGAGCGGATTATTGCGGACATTGGGAGTAGTTTCCTTAGCCTGGATGACTTTGTTATCAATCAAAGACTGGATCTTATCTTTCAACGAGCGGCATTCATCAATGGTATACCCCTTCATGCGAGAGTGGTATGCATAGGTTTTGTTTGGATTGACCCACTGGGATGGATTCTCTAGGGTCACAGCAGGGATAAGAGTGACATAACCAGCAGCTTTTAGCCTTTCATACAGCTAGTCAATAGGCTCAGCAATGGCAGTGTATTACTTGGGTGGCCTGCGTTCAAAGTTGGGTCGAGGTCTTGGAAAATTTTGGCGAGATGGAGGTGACTGGAAGTGAGACGGTTGGGAGTTGTAGGTGTGATAGACAGTGGCTGGTTGGGAATATATGGGAGATGTGGGTTGATAAGTAGGTGGAAAGGACGATTGATATGTAGGTGGAGGTGCTGATTGATACATAGGTGGAGGTGCTTGGTATGTGAGTGGAGAGGTTCGATATGTCAATGGAGATTTGGGTCCCTGTGCAACCATTACCACACCTACGTATTTCTTCTTAGATATGCCACTAGACTGCAAGGCTTTGTTGGTATCTTGCAGTGCCTCGAAATTGGTGACCATTCCACTCTTGATACCTTCATCAATTCTCTCACCCATCTTGATGATGTCGGAGAATTTGTGATTTTCAATCAACATCAGTCTCTCATAATACTGCGGGTCCTGTGCCCTGACAAAGAATTTGTTCATTTTCTCCTCGTCCAGTGCGGGCCTGACTTTGGTAGCTTCATACCTCCAACGAGTGGCATACTTGCAAAAGGTTTTAGTGGCTTCTTCTTGAGGTTCTGGATGTAAAACTCGTCTGATGCATTTTTTGTGTTGAACCTGAATTGGTCCATGTAATCTGATTCCATACTTACCCAATTAAACCACATCTTGGGGTCCTGGCTGATGTACCAAGACAAAGCATCCCCTGTGAGGCTCCTCATGAACAGTTTCATCCAAAACTTCTCCTCTCTTCCAACTCCTACCAATTTGTCACAATAGGTCCTCAGATGGACCCTGGGATCACCAGTACCGTCGAACATCTCGAACTTGGGAGGTTTGTAACCCTCTGGTAGTTCTACATCAGGCTGTATATAGAGATCTTCATAGTTCAATCCTTCGATCCCCTTACCTCCTCCACGAACTCGACTAGTCAATTTCTTGAGTTCTTCGGCCAAATTCTTGATAAACATATCATTCTCACTGGATTCCGATATGTAACAGATGGGTTGGGTGGAGTGAGGTAGAGTCTCCACGTATATGGAGTTATTCTGTGGCCTGGTGCCTGAGCATAGAGGTGATCGTTGGTGGAATTTTGTGGTTAAGGGATGACTGGTGGGGTGTTTCTCGGAGTGTGGCAAGCATTTTATTGGTATTGTGGTGGGACAATTTGAATTTTTGGTGGAGTTGTATAGTGATGAGTTGTAGGAGGGTTCTTTTTGTTGGGGGTATTCTGAGGTGGTGAGGGGTTGTGAGTGTTTGGGTGGTTGACATCTGGAACACTAAGCGATAAAGACAAGTTTGCTAGGTTTCGAACATGTTCAAGTTCCCCTTGATGTTTCAACAACCTTTGCTCGAGTTGCGACAGGGCATCATTCTGGACCTGAGTACCCCTACTGTCTGAGGCTTCGGTATGTTCATCTGATGTTGGGTTTTCCTTTCTGATATTAGTCAAATCTTCCATCTTGCCTTTGACTTTGCCTTTAGGTGGACTAGGAGGAGGAGAAGGTGGAGAGCCCCCTGGATCTTGTATGGTATGTTGATGATGCCAGAATGCACGAACCAACCTTTGGGGAAAGGGAATAATCAAAAGGAAATAAAATCAAAACAAAAATTAGCCGAGTTAGTAAGGATCATGACAAAAGTATTTGCGGTATTTAAACACATATTGCAGAATTGTAAACATATTCTAATTTTGGGTGCCTCATTGTGCCCGAGGTAGGCCTAGCGACAATATGATTTGGAGAACTTATATGCCAAAATGCCTCATTTCATTAATGTAAAATAGACGAATCCCAAAACGATACTAAAATAACAAATAGGAAATAAGTAACTAATGGCACTTGGCCTTATTACATTGATGAAAGCAAAAAGGTAAATCTAGCCTATTTGGTCTCAGAAGGACCTTCCCCAGATTCGATATTCTTGAGTCCATCGAACAAATTTCCAAGCTCGCACAGTCCCAGCAGCAGGTATGCTCTAGACAAGTGTCGTCCTTCATTCCCCTCGGCGTTTTGGCAATTCTCGATCCTCTTGATGACCTTGTCCTCTAACTCCACTATACCTCACTTCAAGTATTCCAGCTCCCTGTTGGAAAGTATGGCCATCTCCTTCCACTCCTCGATCAGCCTTTTGTTGGTCTCATGTATTTCACGATGTTAATTCTCGGAATCATGAACTCTTTTGCGCAGTCGGTTGTACTTGACCTGAGCTTCAGCATCCCCATCTATTATTCTATTACCTCGGTTGATTCCGAGCCTCACTATCCCATCCAAGTTGTCTTCCAGCCATGCCTAGTAGAAAGGTGCACACCCAGCATAGTACCTGTCCGGCTCAATAGTATTCTTCTCCAGGATGATTTTGCAGTGCCACATGTGTTGAGCTTGGAACTTGTAGGGAATGTCGTCGTCCTGGAAATCCGCTCTGAAGTGACCCATCTTGGCAACCCTCGGCATAAATTGCTTTCTGCCTGTCTGCCTCATGACTCGGAGAGAAACATAAGGATATATACCTCTCAACCCGATCAGCACTAAGTGCGGTGCATCCCTGGACCTGATGATAAACTCGTTCGTCGGGAACCACTCAAACATCCATTGTACCTGTTCTTTGGTCAGATTATCAAAGAATTCAACCCACTCCTTGGCAGTTTCAGGTTGAGCGAATCTATCTGGTATGTAGGTCATCCGCTTGGGGTGATGGAAAACAATGTGGTCATTCCAAGCCCTTCGCGGAAGTTCTTGGTGATATTGGCCCTTTTGAAGATGTTCTAAGAGCCATAGCTGCAGTAACAGATTGCAACCCTCAATATGTTTAGATCCTCTTTGACAATCCTCCAAGGCTCGGTAAATATTAGCTAGGATCATAGGGACAATGATGAAGTCTTGCCCATCGATCCCCTCCATCAAGGCCTTGGTTACCATGGCTAACCTAGTATGAATCCTTTCCCTTTTTGTCGGAAACACTATCAATCCCAGAAAGCATACAATGAATGCAAATACCCTGCGATGGATATGGCCCAGAGATGTGACTCGTCATGATAGGTACGATATGATTTGCTGTGACCGTATCTTTCATATAAGTACTCGAAGGGTATGTAGGATTGCTTCAGACACTCCAATTCAGCGTTCTTCTTCAACTCCATCATTTTCAGAAAACATATGCCCGTGCGGTTCTCAGATACCAACAACCCAGGGGTTTCCCAAACCACTCCATCTCGTCCCCTATCTCTTCTAACAACGGTGTCATCTCAATATTCTCAAAGCGGAATACAACTCTTTCACTATCCCAAAACAAGGTAGCGGCCTCAATCAGCATATTGTTTGACTGGATGTCCAAGAGAGACGGTAAATTGCCCAGATACTTTTTTACGTATTTCTTATCACTGAAGGAAAGGTCTTCCCACCAGTTCAAGAGCATTGGAGGGATATTGCTGACCATACCGAATCTGGAGATCTCGTGCCTCATTTTCTGCAAGATAAAATTGTTTAGGCCCTTACCCCCGCGAGACTCGACTATTTATACACTTATGATTAGCATACAGGAATTTAGTTCTCCAAATTAATGCACAGAACGTGATCGTGTCCGTTGGGATTATGGAAACCCCCGGTGGACTTTAGGATAAGGCTATCTTAAAGGGTAATTGTGCGGACGACACATTAACCCAGCTAGGTCTCACCATGATGCATGCACACTATAACGAGAGTGAGGTTTCTATGAAGGTCTAGACTGGTACCCTCGAGCGGACAACTCGAGGGAGGAAGGCATGGAACCATCGACTGCACCGTTGATCGACTAGTTTTACCGCAAATAAGCCTTTCCGAATTTAGGGGGTAGTATAAATAGGAAGAGCGCAACTACTCATTAAGCGTTGCTGTAGAATTTGTATAGACACGAGTGGAATATGATGTTGAGCATGATTATGCAGCAACAAATAAGCAATAAACAACATGTTGTCATGTATTTGCACATTATGAAAGCGGTAATTACAACAGTTATAGTTAAAAGTTGTTACACAAGAAAACAAAGAAAACATGTTAGTTTTGTTTTGAAAACAAATATAAATACTTGGAAGAAATAAACAATTAAATACACATAAAGGGGAAAGGGAAAGGGTGCAGGTATTAACAAAGTACGACACATATTCACAAAGTGGTTTGAAATGGTAAAAGCCTAGGATATCCAGCAGATTCGCCATGCTATCGCGCCCCCCTTATTCCTCTCCTTTCGGATCAGTCAGGGTTTTTGACATTATTGGGACAACTCATTTCCTTTTGGGATAAGGGGTGTAAGGAATTTGAAGAGTCTCCACCTAACGAATTAAGGTTCATTAGGGCACCTACTAAGGGTCATTTATAACACAGATTGAATAACCAGAGATTGGGTAAGGGCTTGAAATTACTTCAAGGGAAGGTGTTAGGCACCACTCGAAGTCTACAACTGTGGGTCCCGACCAAACTTACTTTGTGAATTAATCAAGTAGCAAATAGGTAGTCTAAGCACATATATATAAACAAATAAAGGTTTGATAGATTAGCAGTCTAAGCACATATACATAAAGGGTAGGGAGGTCCTAAGTTGTTTATCCTATAGGATCACATATGTACAATGCCCGGTAATCACTCCTCAATGAGGGGCTACATGTTGCATTAGCGTACAAGTCATCATATCCTTATCTACCAATTGTCCCACCCCTTAACGGTTATTAAGCGAATTTATTTTAACGAGCTCTAAGCATGATGTTACCCGTCCCTTCCTTGTGGTCCTGGAGGAGTTTTAGGACCTCTAGATATGGGCAGTTCTAGACAAACCCCCTAAGGTTTTAAAAGGAAAAAATTCTAGGCGACATGCAAGAACAAATAGGACTTGGCAGATAAGTGAAGGAAGCAGTTAAGAGCTCAGATTTACCTCCACACGTAATGCAGATAAACAACATGTCTCAAACACAGACAAAGGCAGTTTTCATTAGAGAAAGGATCCTAAGACAGGATATCTAAGTGAACATCAATGCACAGAAATATGCAACACTGTTTTTTATAAACTCAATAGAAGGGTCCTAGTTAGTTTGCCTTCTGATTTTAAACATGTGAGCCTTTAAGTAGTAAACACAATCACAACAGCTTTCCCAGTTTTATAGAGATTAATTACCTAAGGCTTGCCTAGACGTGGGATTATGAGCAATCATATTTTTATAGGAGATGTTTAAGAGTTTAGAAGTTGTTTAACCTACGAGCATACTGTTCTAAGTGATCAGACCTTTAGAGGGAATTTGCGTCAATTCTTATTTAGAAGTGTAACACCTATATGAGAGACGATTTTTTATACCTTTCATGGTAAGTTGTTTAATCTTAGTTAACTAGGCGTACTGAAACGAGTGTAAACAGAATTCTTAAGACATGATTTCTAAAGGCACACAAGAGTGACAACATTCTTAAGACATGATTTCTAAATGCACAGAATTCTTAAGACATGATTTCTAAATGCACATGAGAGTGACAATTTTATGTCAAGGTTATTTATTGTCCTAGGAACATGATCTCTAAGTGATGGACTGATACAACGTAAAAACATAGATTAGTGACATGTGATATGTTGAAATAGCAAATGTGAAGTCCTAAGAACAGGGTATCTAATGCAATGCTTAACATGATTTGGATGAACACATTATTCCTAGGACATGTATTCTAATGCAAATACACAGAAAGTAAAGCCTAAAGCATGCTTTCTACCCTAATAATATCAACAGTATTATACAGCTACCCTCCATATTTTCACTAGCCATCCCCAATATCTGTTTACAAATAATTATTACAGACCAATAGCTGAATGAATTACATAAATGAAAACAAAAGAAGTTAAACTATAGGGAGCCTGAAATAGGCCTAAACGTATCCTGAGAATACCAAGCCTTCTATAACCTCGAATGCTAAGAGTTTCATAGCCAATCTCATGTCCGGGTGTGTCAGAGTTCCCTAAGGACCTCAAGGATCCCGGGCAGTGCTCACACCCAAACTTTCATAACAAAAACTGAGTAAGTGCAGTGTGGAAGGGCCAACTTCAGTGTGCCAGAGTTCAGAGGGATCTCAAAGGGATCCCATGGCAGTCACACACTGGAAGGGTGGAACCTAGGGACTTAAGAGTAGAGTGAGAGTACTTGACATAGTTTTGAAAAGGTTTTGATATGAAAAACAGTGTTGAAAGGACTCAATTAAGTAAAGAAGTTTTATGTAAAATAGGAAGTGATTAGTAACAAAACAGTTTTGAAAAAAAAACAGTGTGAACTTGTGAGAAATCAGCAAACAGATTAGACAACACCATTCAAATACAGATTTCACTAAGGGGGTATGGGAGTTGGGGACACATAGAATATAACAACAAGAGCACATAAGTTTTCTTAGAGTTTACAGGATTTAAGGAATTAGTCTTACAACTACAGACATATGGATTTCAGAACAGACAGTTGAGAACATAGTTGTACTAGGCAGAATTGATCTTAGAATCAGGAGTACTTAGAGGGGTAGTGGATAACTTAGCAAAGTAGATTAGTACCAGAAACTGAGTATACAAACAGACAAACAATCAATCACCCATACATGGAATAGAATCAGATGGAGACATGCTAGAGAAAGCAATAGGCAAGTCATTAGCCATGTTAATCATAAGTTGAACAGGACAGAACTCCTACATGCTAAGTGAAACAAAGATTGAAGCATGCTAGTTACATATTGAACGGCCAAAAATAGTCATGAATAAGACCAGAAATCAGTAACCAACGCAGTAAGAGAAAGTATAGAGCAGTGTAGCGCAATAATTAGCCTTGGCTTACAGCCGGCTAGTTCAATAAAATAGCATGTAACAGGAGAGAGCAGAAATCTTTAAGTGTAAGAGAGAGTTGATGAACTAGTGTTCGTGTGTTAGTGAGAGTTGAAGAGGGAATATATAGCAATTGAGAGCTAGACAAATAAGGTAAGCAATAAACTATTCAGTAATTGGAGAGTCATAGAATCATTCAGGACTAAAATCAAGGAGGTCTTCCCTTAATTAAGGGAGTAATTTACTAACGGTAAAGAACAATAAACAATTAAGGAAAGAAGTCAAATAATTTAGGTACAGAGTAGGTAATTAAGGGTAGATACACAAAGGTTCAATTAAGGAAATAAGTAGTAAGAATCAATGAGTAACACGGTTAACCACATAATATGGTAGGAGATAATTAATGACTATAAAATATAGAAATAATTGGGGGTAATCAGCACACAAGTATCACCACAGCAAATCAATGAATCCGGGATTCAAAATAGCACTAGTTTTAAGGAAAATAATATAGATTTTCCATGAATAAGCAAGTAAACCAAGTGTAAACAGAAGAAATTAGATCTGAAACCCTAATAGGACATACTAGGGTAAAAATCACAAAATACTCTAATTAAACGAAACATTATTTATGAGAATCAAACACATAGAAAAACCGGATGAACAAACAAGCAAGGACGAACTCAGAATCTAGACGTGGTGCTAAAAATTAGGGGTTTCAACATAACTAGTTAGGGTTAAGGGGGACTTAACAAAAATAAATTAAACACGTAAGAATTAGAGAATAAACACTAAGAAATCAGAAGTCGTTTTTTTTAAGAAAGAATCTCAGAAACCCTAGTTAGGAAAAACGAAAAGACACTTTGAAAATTAGAAGATTTCTCATAAAAAACAAGTAAAAATAGTTCGATTCTTCTCAGATCTGTTACAGATCTAAAAAGTTTAGGAGATGAGATTAGGGTTTCGAGAAAATAACCCAGAGATGGAAATACCGGCTTAAAAATCATAGGTTTAGCCAAAAATAGGACGATCTTACTCAAATCGAGCCATGGTGGCCTGAGACTGGTGAGGACAGGCCAAGGTGTGAATGGACTGTTCCCTGGTCCCTTGAGGACCTCAAAGACAGCAAAAATTCTGGCGTAGGAGAACCGTTAAGGTTGGAGGATGGTGGTAATCCACCATGGTCGACGACAGCCAAGCAACGGTGAAGTAGGATTAGGGTTAGGGTAGAGAGGATTTGGAGGGGAGAGTGAAGTGTGACGACGAGTGTGAGAGGAGAGTGAAGGGTTTGGGGGGGGGTCGTTTTAGGTTAATTAGGAAAGAAATAACCTGGGCCGTTGATAAAAAATGATCAACAGCCAGGATTTGAGCGGAATTGGGTCGGGTTTGAATAGGTTTTGGGCCTGGGTGTATTGGGCTAGTTAATAAGGCATTTGGGCTGGCTTAATAGGCTGCAACTGAAATAATAAAATGGCTATTTGTTAAATACCCAAATGAATTAGTTAAAAAATAATTTACAAAATAATTACTAAATTATAAAAAATGAATTTCATGCATAGGAATATTTAAAAAATGATTATTTAGTATTTAAAAATATAAAGGAATTAGTTTTGGTAAAAATGATACGAAAATTGTATACATAGGCTATAATTGCAAAGTCATTGCGATTGCAGCCATAAGTGCCAAATTGGCTATTTGTGGAATAATTTGGACTTAATAGGGCCATAAATAATAGATTAAATCAATAAATGTCTTTGAAATCATTTGTGATGCAATTTTGTAATTATTTATTACAAAATAAAATACTGGACAAATTAATAAAATTGTAGGAAAATTGTGGAAATATACCAATTAAGGCCAATGCATGATTTTGACGGTATATATGCAATTTAAAATCATTTTAGAAAAAATTGGGTATCAACACTAGCCCCTCAAACTACCAAAACACAACCGAATGAGAACCCACCAGTCCAAAATTCTTCACAGAATAACATGCAGCTTGGGAGTGGCCGACTTGTGGGCAATAGAGCACAAGACCTTGCGGGTAACAAAAGAGGTGAACGGAGTGTATCAAAACCATTATTTGCTGCTACTGTTCAGACGAAATTTCTATTACAGAACAACAAAAAACCACCAATCGAAAAATGACACGACACTCATTTAGGTAAACCTGCGGTTTTCTTTTCTGCCGAGGATTACTTTGTAAATCTAGCAAAGGAATGCAAACTTACTATTATTGGTAAGTTTTATACAGGGAAACCTACAATGGAGGAAATCAGAAACATTTTCATCCAGAAATTCCATTTAACTGGTTCAGTTAAGATTGCTTACTTTGATCCTAAACATGTGTATATCGATTTCTCCAATGAAGTTGATTACAAGCACATCCTCTTCAAGGACTACATTGATATTGGAGAGGTCCCAATGAAAATCCTAAAATGGACTCCAGATTTTAAACCGGAGGAGGAGATGTCCATTGTTCCAGTCTAGATTTTAATTCACCAGCTACCATGGCACTTGTTCAACTGGAAAGTTATTTCAAAATTAGTAACAGATGTGGGAGTTGTAGTTGCTCCTGATCAGGTGACATATTCTAAGTCTAGAGGAAATGTCACCAAAGTAAAAGTTGAAATTGATTTGTTGAAACCAAAATTGGATCAAATATGGCTTGGTTAAAAAAGGCTTGACGGATCAGATGATGGCAAATGGCTTGACATTGAATATGAAAAGGTTCCAAGCTACTTCTTATATTGCATGATGCAAGGACACCTCGAAAGTCAATGTAGAAACAAGATCAGGTATGAGAGGATCAAATTACAAAGGGAAGAACAAACCAAAAAGGAGGTCCATGTGAACAAAGATGAAGATGATTTTCAAATTGTCAATAGTAAAAGAGGATCAAAGATAAAGAATGTAAAACTATCGGCAAGGCACAAGAGTGAATCTAAACAATTCCCCACCTGAAGTAAACAGGCCAACAACACAACATGGAAGTTAACTGAGGTAGTAATGTTCAAGAAGTACCGACCAACCATAACAATAAGAAAAATAAGGGTATCATCATTAAAGAACCTAGCATTCCTCAGCAGCTCTCTCATCTTGAGGAAGTGCCTGGAAAAGGAAAGGAAAAATGTGGAGAAAAATCAGGAGCGAACACCCAGGAGATTGTGGGTTGAACCAAGAAAAAGAAGAGGAATAGAAAGAAGAAACCAGTTACTGAACATGATATGGGTGGAGTGTTGGAACTGGAAGGAGATAAAGACCAACCAGATCCCATAAAACAAGACAAGAGCACAAAGAGTGATAAAATTGATAATGTGAAACAAATGAAAGTGGGGCAAACGTCAAACCAAAAGGACAAGCCAAATGTGTTCAACTCACAAAATGTTGAAGCAACCTATGAAATGGACCAAAAAATCCAAAATAATTATTTGAAGCTTATCAGTGGCACAAACTTGGAAGAGGAGCAGAATAATGATTATGTATATGATTTAAAACATGGACAACAATATGATTCTTCTTCTTCAGAAGAAGAAGAGAGTAGCTCAGAAGACATGGACTATGCTGATGAAGAGAGCTCAGAAGCAAGTGAGGAGTATGCTAGTGTTGTCAGTGAAGAGATATATAGTGATGATCAAGCTGATACTCGGATGGATCTTCTTCGAGATAATAATAATGATCATGCAGACATCCTAGTTGATACATTTTGTACTCAATCATTAGTGGATATTGCTGTGACATCATATTTGGACACCATCGTCAACAATGCTCATCTTTCTACTAGGGGTAGAGGCAGGGGCAGAGGTAACACTAGAGGTGGCAGACAAACAACAAGAGGAGGGGTGGTAGACTCTCTACACATCAACCTGTGAAAACCTCACAGGAACTACACGTTTCCAAATAATCTAATGATTAAGTCCCTATTTTGGAATATCAGGAGCATCAATTCTAATGGTGCTCTTGAGAGACTTAAGCAACTGATTAGATCACAAAAACTTCCTTTTGTAGCTCTGTGTGAACCTTTTTGTAAAGCTGCTAAATTGGACAAATACAAAAGAATTTTAGGATATGCAAATGCTTATGGTAACAGTAATAGTCAAATATGAACTTTTTTGGGATGAGCTACTGGAATGCAGGGTTATTGAAGAGAGTGAGCAACAGGTTATGTGTGAAATCAAGTGGAATGGAGATACAATTATGATATCATCTGTTTATGCTAAATGTGATGATGTACTTAGGGAAGGTTTGTGGGATAGCCTGAGGCACATTGCAGATAGGTACGTACTACCTTGGCTCATTGTAGGGGATTTTAATTGTACTGTGGATCCCGGTGAAAAGAGAGGAGGTAAGCCTCACGGAATGTCCAAAAGCTTACCTTTTATACAGTGTATTATGGATTGTGAAATCATTGATCCAGGTTACTCTGGATCTATCTTCACATGGTGCAATGGATGGTGTCTAGAGTAGAGGATATGGAAAAGATTGGATAGAGTATTGATCAGTCAAGAGTGGTTGAACCTACTTGATTCAACTAGTGTCAATCACTTGATCAGGACTGGGTCGAATCATTCTCCCCTATTTGTCATTTCCAAAACTACACACAGAGAACCTATTAAGTACTTTAGGTTCTTGGATTTCTGGACCGAAGAAACAGATTGTAGCATGGTAGTAGAGCAAGATTAGAATATGGAGGTGCAGGGATCACCAATGTGGAAGTTCCACGTGAAGCTGAAAAATACTTGCAAGAATTCCTAAATTCACTAATGATGCAGATAATGAAAAACTTATAGCAGTACCAACCATGGAGGAATTAAAAGATGTAGTATTTTCAATGAGCTCTCAGAGTGCACCATGCCGTGATGGTGTCTCTGGGAAGTTCTATCACTCATGCTGGGAGATAATAAAAGAGGATTTACTACTTTGAGACTGTCACGACCCAAAATCCTTAAGGTCGTGATGGCGCCGGACACCACTGTCAGGCAAGCCAATCATTAAATGGTTAAGTTAAATTTCCCATTTTAGCATTTTTGAAATCATTACCTTTCACTTTATTACATAATAACTGAATAAAATCCGCTAAGTAACTACGATAGTTTAATATTCCATTTTAATGAAATACATCCCAAACACATCCCAGAACCCGGTGTCACAAGTGCATGAGCAAATTTCTAAGAATTAAACAGATACTACAATGCTTGTCCGAAATACAATTGGACAAGGAATTTAAAATAAAAATAAATACATCTGAGGGAGACTCTGTCAGCTGCGGATTGCCTCCGGATGATGCAGCTCGCCTAAGTCTCCAAGCCAGCCACATTGCTGTGAAAGTACCTGTGCAATAAATATGCACAACAAGTGTAGCATGAGTACGAAATAAACATGTACTCAGTAAGTATCCCGGCTAACCTCAGAGAGGTGCTAGAAGTCAATTTAGTATAATCAAGTGAGACACTAAGCGGGAATATCATAGGCAATTTAATAAAATTGGGGATAAGTAATATCAACTTCTTTCACATTTAACACTTTAAATCTTCGTCATTTCAGTTGGCAATTAAAACTTCATAGGCCAATAAGCAGGTAATAATTACAGAAAATACGCAACAATTATCATGCGCAAGAAATGCCGAGGGTCGAACGGCGTGGACCAACACTAATAAAATGTGCACTGCTGAAGGGTCGAATGGCTCGAACCATAGATGCATCTATTTTTCCCTGCTCGCGAATTGATCATGCGACGCGGTCATATATAAATAATAGGGTTATCCTGCTCGCGAATCATACATGCGACTAAGGAACCCATAAATACACATATTCACACAATAAGTTCACATTTTTATCAAGAAAGTGGTAAAATTCTCTTTCTAAATGATTAAGAAAAGTAAACTCTAACCTTCTTCGGTAATCAATTACTAATACGATAGCATTCACAGTCTAATATTATTGGCAAGATCACAAGTACAACACGTAAGGCATGCTAGTAGGTCCTAGACTACCCGGACACAAGCATAATAGTAGCTACGCACGGACTCCCGTCACCTCGTACGTACGTATCCCCCGCAAATAGTAGGACATAATTAATTGGTTCACCTATGGGGACAATTCCCCCTCACAAAGTTGGAAAGGAGACTTACCTCGCTCCGAAATTCCATAACCGGCTTTCAAGCCCTTCCGACGACTCCAATTGATGCACAATGCCCCAAAACTATTCAAATAACGGGCAAACCAATAAAGTTTCACTCTAATACTTGTAACAATTCAAATTATATAAGTTCCCAACTCCGCTCGAAAAGTTGACCAAAATGCCTTCGGGCCCACGTGTCCGGATTCTGAAATTTCTCGAAGATAAATTCTACCCATAGCTTTACAAACTCAAATATACAATTTTCTCTAATTTTCATGCTCAAATTCATGGTAAAAGTCCAAAATTTCAAATTCTAGGTCTTCCCCAAAAATCCCAAATGTATACTAATTTTCCATGTCTAAATCCATGTAAGATCACATATTTAACTCAAAAATAGGAAGAAATCACTTACCTAGTGTTGCTTGGTGAAAATCCCTCCTTGAGCTCTCCAAAATCGTCCAAGCCAAATGAAAGAAATGGGCCAAAACTCATTTTTAAAACAATCCGCCCAGGCTTCATCGAGCTGTACCTTGCGCTGTGCAGGTTGTACATCCTATTATAATTTTCCCTTGATGTACACCTTCTGTTAAAATACCCATAACTCCATGTAGAAATATTCAAATGACAAACAGTTTGAAGATTGAGAAACTAGACTCGAAGATCTTTCATGTGATAGGTTGTACACCATATAAATCTTTATATATTCCGATATATGAGCTTCCAAAGTCGGCTCCATGCATTATTAAATTCTGTCGAAACTGCTTCACCAGCCATCTTCAATCGATCATAACTTTCTGATATAATTTCCAAATCATGAATGGTTTATTTTTCTAGCAACTAGAATGCAAGGGCTACAACTTTTATGTTTTGAACATTTTCAGATTCCTTATAGATGTTGATATATATGCCTCCAAACTCAGCTCCATGATGCACCAGTTGCTGTCCAAAAGTGCAGCAGAAATTTCTGCAGTTTTTCTTCTTTGTTTTGTTCGAAATTCATTTCGTTAACCTTCCAAAATCCACCCGAGGCCCTCGGGATCTTAACCAATTATACCAAAATGTCCCAAAACATGATACGAACTCGCTCGAGGCCTCAAATCACATCAAACAACGTCGAAATCATGAATCGCACCCCAATTCAAGCTTAATGAACTTTAGAACTTGAAACTTCTACATTCAATGTCGAAACCTATCAAATCACGTCCGATTGACCTCATATTTTGCACACAAGTCACATTCTACATTACGGACCTATTCCAACTTCCAGAATTGGAATTCGATCCCGAGATCAAAAAGTCAAACTCTCGGTCAAACCTTCAAATTTTTATCTTTAGCCAAATGACTTCAAAATAACCTACGGATATCCGAATTCACTTCCGATCGCGCTCCCAAGTACAGAATCACCTTACGGAGCTATTCCTAGAATCGGAATCCCAAACGGACATCTATATCACTGAAATGCCTTTCAACCCAGACTTATAAAATTCCTTCTAAAATGCTAACTTCCACAATATATGCCAAAACGCTCTAGGGTATCCAAAGCCCGATACGAACATACGCCCTGTCCGAAATCATCATAGAAACTTGCCGGAACCTTCAAATTCTGATTCCGAGGTCGTTTACTCAAAATTCCCATATTAGTCAATTCTTCCAACTTAAGGCTTCCGAAATAAGAATTTTTTTTCCAATTTGACTCTGAACTTATCGAAATTCAACTTCGACCACGCCTACAAGTCATAATACCTGAAACGAAGCTGCTCATGTGTAACGACCCGACCAATCGTTTTGAGAGTTTAAGCTCCGTTCGGTGGTATAAGACCGTAATCATCTCCTCATTATGTATATGGACATGTGTGCGCGGTTAGATTTCGTTTCCGGATAATCCGGAGTCGAATTGGGAGAGAATTTTCAAAATTTAAAGCTTAAATGAATAAAGTTGACCGGAGGTTTGACTTTTGAGTAAACGACCTCGGAATGAGTTTTGCTTAACGCCAACAGCTTCATATGATGATTTTGGACTTAGGCGTGCGTCCGGAATTGGATTTGGAGGTCCGTAGGGTGATTTGAGGTATTTTGGCGAAAGTTAGAATTTCGGCGATTTCGGCCGATAGATGGAATTTTGATATCGGAATGGAATTACGAGAGCGACAGCAAGTCTGTAATTTCATTTTTGACATGTGTGCAAAATTTGAGGTCATTCGGATAAGTTTAGACGTGTTTCGGCGTCGAATGTGAATTCTTGAAAATTCCTAAGTTCTTAGGCTTGAATCCGAGGTTGATTCGGTGTTTTGGTGTTGTTTTGGGTTTTTCGGAGGTTCGACTAAATTCAGGTAGTGATATATGACTTGTGGGAATTGTTGGTTGAGGTCCCGAGGGGCTCGGGGGAGTTTCAGATAGGTATGGGTTGTGTTGCGCTCGTTTTTGATATTTCGGCGTCGTTTCTTCAAGCATAATTGGTACCAAATTAATCAAACGAGCTCCAATTTCTGTTTTGATTGAATCATTAGATCCATATCGTAATTACGGAGCTATAGCAAAAAGAATCGTCGAATTTGGACATCGTATGAGGAAGTTATGCTCATTTTAGTGTCGGAGAAGAGAGATGGTGCTGGTGTTTCGCAGGTGCGAAAAATGGTCCGCAGGTGCGGAATTTACAGCTGGAAACTCGCAGGTGCGGATATTTTGGTCGCAGGTGCGAAAATCGCTGAGTATAGAAAACCAGACCGCGTCATTTTAGTATTTTGAGCATATCTTGAGTGCTAGAGCTCCGATTGAGGTGATTTTCGCGGCGTTCTTCTCGTCTTTTCATCGGGGTCAGTATCTAAGTATTATTTTTGCATTTTAATATGATTACAGAAGTTCATTTTTGAATTAATCCATGTTTTGATTGGAGAATTGGGGGTTTCACCATTTTAAACATATTTTGACTTCTAGAACTCGGTTTTGGGCGATTCTTTGAAGGTTTTTCACACAATTCGAATGGGTAAGTGTTCTTCCACTGGAATTTAATATATTTCATGAATTAGTTCTTATTTTATCAGTTAATTTGTGTTTTGGGTTAAAGAAACTTGGGTTTTTTGAAAGAAAAATTCTAAATTGAAAATTCATGATTTGAATGACCAAATGACATCGGATTTGGATAAATTTATTATGGGTGAACTCGTATCGGAATGGGTAATCAGAATTTGTAAAAATTGTTGGGTTCCGAGGTACGAGCCCGGGGGTCGACTTTTGGGTCGATTTTTATAATTTTATAAAGATTAAAACTTTATCGTTTGAAATAGTTCCTTATATGTTTTATGTGCATTTTGAAGTTGTTTTAGTTGATTTGAGCCGTACAGAGGTCTTCCCACCCGAGAAATCCATTGTCGAGTAACCGATTGTCGTCCTTGAGGTAAGTATCTTGCCTAACCTTGTGTGAGGGAACTACCCCTTAGGATTTGAGTCTTCTATGTTGATTGTAGCCCGTGTACGCGAGATGACGAGTGCGTACTCGGACTTATTTGCAATTAAATGGCCTTTTAGGATTCTTAGGTCCCTATATCTCCGGCGTATGAAATAGTAGCTGTTATGGTTGAATTCAGATTACTAGTTTCATCTTCCTCTGTTTGAATTAGATTTTCTTGACTTCGATACCTCTTTGTTGATTATTTGATATGAATTTGACTTAGCTGAATATTTTTCCCTCTCCTACCATATGCTAAAAAAAATTTATAAACTGCCTAATTGATTAGAATTAGTATCATCTAGTCATATAATTGTTTAACAGGAATTGGAATATCTATCGTTTGGCGTCAAGCATGCCCGTGAGTCGTACATGATGATTTACATGATTCACCTTAAATGTTATTTAGGTATAGTTGACCATCACCCGTAATGGCGGTGTTTCCTTGGTGCCTCTCATTATTGAATATTTGCTTTAGCTGAGCTTATTCAATGAAACGAACTGTTAGGGCGAGATTGGTTATAGTTGCTTCCCTTGCCGGGATGATTGGTACTCTATTTATTGACTTGAGTATTGTGAATCGTTGCTATATTGTTAGGTTCTCTCCTCGCTACATTGTTACATTGATACTTGATTTTCCCCCTTAAGTGATTTCTGCTTATGAGTGAGGTTGCCACTACTTTGATTGAAGTTCTCGTGTTGAACTTATTGTTGCACCTTGCATTTTGCCTTCACTGTTTTGCTGGGGTGTTCATTGTGGCTTGTGCAATGTTTTGCTGTGTTTTGGCTATTTTCTTTCGGCGCCCTGCATTGCATCTTGCATCGCATACATAGGGACTGCGGGCAGAGACCTGAGCCTTTCCCTCATATTGCATTGCATACATAGGGACTGCGGGCAGAGACCTGAGCCTTTCCATCATATTGCATTGCATTGAGTAGTTGCATTGGGACTGCGGGCTTAGACTTGAGACTTTCCCTTGCATTGCATTGAGTAGTTGCATTGGGACTGCGCGCTTAGACCTGAGACTTTTCCCTCATATTGAGCAATTATCTATTGAGTTACGGACTGGGTTCCGGTGGTTAATCATTAAAGAGATTCGGAATGAAAAGTATATTTTAGCAAATGATATTTGAAAAGCAGTATTTGGGCAAGTATATTTTAGCAAATGATATTTGAAAAGTAGTATTTGGGTAGGTATATCTTAGCAAACGATATTTGAAAAGCGGTATTTTGGGAAAGTATATTTTACAAATGATTTTGAAAAACAGTATTTGGAAACACATATTTTAATACAACGTATTTTAAAGGAACTATGTTCTAACGCTCTCTTTTATAAAAAAAAATATATATATATACATATATACATTCAGAAAAAGTATGTTTCAAATAAGATTTTCCCGTATCTTGAAAAGATTATATATTTTCAAAAGCTTTCGATATAAATTCACGTTTTAAAGGTTTTACTCGAGGGTTTGACTGGGTTTTATCGCGCTTACGTGCTAATGCTTGATGTGAGCAAATAGATGTCGTGCTGAGATTGAGTGTTTTATGGTATTGCAATTTCTGTCCTTGACTTGCGTGCTGTCCTTTCCTTCTTGTGTATTTCCTGCTATGTTGTTTCGTTGTTCTGATTGCTGCACTTCTCTTCTGCTTCATATTTCCCTGTCGTTAATTATATCTGAAGAATTTTAGATAAATATTTGTTTCAGTCATTTCTACTTATGCCCTTTTCTCATTAGACCAGTGGGTGTATGGACTAGTCCTCGTCACTACTTCACCGAGGTTAGTCTTGATACTTACTGGGCACCGTTGTGGTGTGCTCATACTACTCTTCTGTGCATTTTTGTTTGCACAGATCCAGGTATTGATTGTTGCTAGTTGTGTGGAGTTAAGCTGAGGAGACTCAAGGTAAACCTGTTGTTGCATTCGCAGGCTTCAGAGTCACCTTCCTGTATATTTCCAACGGTACTTACTCTTTCTAGACAAATGCTTTTAGATTTGGTAGAAAGATTCATAGAGCTTATGACTTGTATTTACCGGGTTTTGGGAAATTGTAAACTCTGTCAAGATTTCCATATCGAGGTTGTTATGTTTTATTTCATTATTTTTGATGCTCAGTAATATGTTAAGGCTTACCTAGTCCCTAAGACTAGGTGCCATCACGGTACCCAACGGAGGGAAATTTGGGTCGTGACATCATGACCTCAAACTGATACACGACGCGCTGGAGCTCAAAACGACCGGTCGGGCAGTTACAAGTTCTTGATTTTTTTGCAGGTAATCAAATTCCTAATACATTTACTCATACTTGTCTGGTCCTAATTCCTAAGGTGGACTATCTATAATCTTTCACAGAGCTAAGACCAATCAGTCTTAGTAACTTCTCATGTAAGATCCTGTCCAAGCTGGTGAACCAAAGACTAAGTCCTTGATGCAGAAGTTGGTGTCTCCTAATCAAATAGGGTTCATCAAGGGTAGATCAATTACTGAAAATATCATGTTGACTCAAGATATGGTCCACGATATTGTTAAACCATCTGCTAGTGGGAATGTGGTATTGAAACTAGATATGGCTAAAGCATTTGACAGAGTTTCTTGGGAATATCTTTGTCAAGTACTTAGACATATAGGTTTTCCAGAAATATGGATTGATACTGTATGGAGACTTATGACTAATGTTTGGTACTCTATTAACATAAATGGAGTTAGACATGGGTTTTTAAGTCCAGTAGAGGAATCAAGCAGGGAGATCCTCTCTCTCCATCCATATTTTCCATTGGTGCAGAACTTTTATCTAGGCTTATGGACAACCTAATTGACTCAGGGTTCATTCCATATTCAGTAGATAAAAAGGGACCTAGCATATCTCATTTGTGTTATGCGGGTGATACTATCCTCTTTTCTTCTGCAGATCCTACCTCATTAATATTAATTATGTCTAAATTGGAAGTCTATGAGAAAGTTTCAGGTCAGATGATAAACAAAGGAAAATCTTGGTTCTATACTTCATTGAAAGAGGGTGATACTAGAATTACAGACATTTCGAGGATCACTGGTTTTTCTTATTGTCAATTTCTGATGATGTATATGGGGTGTCCTATTTATGTAGGCAGGAAAAATGTGGTTTACTTCAAAAACATGGTGGAAAAAGTTTCTAATCGGATTCAAGGGTGGCAAGGAAGATTATTATCCTATGGTGGGAAGGCAGTCCTAATTAAATTTGTGTTGAATGCACTTACTTTGCATCTACTATTTGTGGTTCACCCTCCTAAAACAGTGTTGAACTAAATTGAAAAAATTATTGCTAACTTCTACTAGGGAAAGGAGGATAGTAGAAATAAAAGGCACTGTATAGTTTGTTATTTATGCTTTCTAGTGCAAGAAGGGGGAGCTAGTTTCAGGTCTTTACAAAACACTTGCAATGCATTCTCTGCCAAACTCTGGTGGAATTTTAGGACTCAAAATACCTTGTTGAAGAAATTCTTGGAGGCTAAATATTGCAAAAGATCTCACTCTGTTGCAAAGAAATGGGTCTATGGTCAATATCATACTTGTAAAAGGCTAATGGACATAAAAAAAGATTTTAAACCTGCTATTTTTTGGAAGATATGAAGAGGTCAAATTTCTTTTTGGTGGGACAATTGGACTGTTCTAGGAGCTTTAGCTAATCTAGTTCATGTTGTTAGAACACCCAAGAATACTTTGGTGAAGGATTTCATTCAGGCGGGTTCTTGGAGACGAGAGAAATTACTGGAGGTATTGCCTCTCAATGTGGTTAACGTAGTTCAGGATGTGGATATCGATGAATTAAGGAATGATTTCCCTTACTGGATGCCGGAAAATTTTGGAGTCTTTACTTGTAAGTCAGCGTGGGATATTGTAGGAAGAAAAAGGGGGAGTCTCTGACATGTAAGTAAATCTGGCATAAAAATGCCATTCAAGATCTCATTCTTTATGATGAGAGTTCTACAGGCTAGAATCCCTACTGATGATGCTGTTAAGAAATTTGGTATTATGATTCCCTCAAAATGTTATTGTTGTAATAATCATGATTAGGGAACTATTTCTCACCTTTTCAGTAGTGGTCAAATAGAAACACATATATGGTCCTATTTTTGCAATGCCTATGGTATTAGTTTTATCAAGGATCAGATAACGCGAACTCTTATGAATTGGTGGCTACTTAAGGAAAAAACTTAGTTCACTCTATGGTTCTGCAGTGTTTACCTTCAGTTATCTGTTGGGAGATTTGGAATAATAGATGCTCAGCAAGACTTGAAAATATTCACATGTCAAGATGGCATATTATTCAACGAGTCTCTAATTGCTTATCTTTGATGCTTAACTGTCAATTCCCCAGTCTTACTCTTCCACATGTATGGCTAGAAAACTGTAGGACTAGAGAGAAGATTCAACATAGTATCCATTCTCAAGCAGTTTGGTGGAAGAAACCAGATAGAGGATGGGTTAAACTCAATGTAGATGAGTGCAGTAAAGGTAATCCGGGATCAGCTGGAGGTGGATGTATTATTAGAGACTAGTTGGGTGATATGGTGAAAGCCTTTGCTGAATTTTATGGACATTGTAGCAATAACATAGCTGAAGCTAAGGCAGTGTTACATGGTATCAAAATGTGCAATAGCTTAGGACTTCAAAATGTTATTGTGGAGACAGATTCTTTGTTAATTGTTTCTATTATCAACAGAAGGATGAAGCCACTGTGGCGGATCAATCATATTATAGAGCAGATTTGGGAGATAACCAGTCTAAGTAATTTTAATTTTGTGCATACTTTTAGAGAAGGCAACTATGTAGCTGATCAACTTGCCAACCTGGGTGAAAATACAAAGAATCATATTATCTTCAATGAAGCTGTTTCTCTTCCAAGACAATTTAGAGCTTCTTTGCAGTTAGAACAAGATGGCCTCCCGAATTTCAAGTTCACAACAACAAGGAACCAATTTACAATTAATGATTCTATTACTTGAGAGTATTTTGGTTCGGGCAGAGGTGATAAACGTGTATGTAATAGAAGTTTTTGGTGTTATGTACATGTCTATAGGTAAGGAGATTTTCTCCATTGTTGATACCCAATTTTCTCCTATAATATTTTCAAAATGCATATATACCTCCAAAACTATGCATTAGCATCAATTAATATTTTTCTACAATTTCTGCATTTTTAAGGATTTTTATTAATTTATCCCAGTATTTTTATAATATGAATAATTACTAATTGCATCACAAATGACTTTATAAAAAATTCATGACTTAATTATACTATTTATATTTATACTAAGCTTTAATCATTTCACAAATAGCCAGATTTACATTTTTGGGTTACAATTGCAATAACTTTGCAATTATAACCCATGTATGCATTATTATTTTACAAGAAAATATCTTGTTGCATTTTTAAAATATTGAGCAATTGTTTTTAAACATTTCTATGCATGAAAACCATTTTTATAATCTCTTAATTATTTTTATAAATTATTTTTATCAATTAATTGGATATTTAACAAATAGCCCTCTTTAATTTCTTAAATTTTTTTGGACCTAACTGTAATGACCCGACCGGTCGTTTCGCGTATTCGGACCCAGTTCCCCTAAATAAGACTTTCCGTAATGACTTATCTTGATTTGTGACTTGCAGGGACGGGGGTGCGGGATTCGGAAGTGTTTAGGATGGTATAGGAACACTTAGTTCCTTAAGGTTGGCTTTTAAGGCCAAGTTTGACTTCGGTCAATATTTTTAGTAAACGACCTCGGAATCGCGTTTCGGCAATTCTAGTAGCTTTGCATGATGATTTCGGACTTGTGCGTATGTCCGGAATGGGTTTGGATGACCCGGGAGCGTTTCGACGCCAAATAGTGAAATAGAGTTTCCTTAAGTTCATAATTTGGTTTGGGACATGTTTTTTTATTACCGAGGTCTGAACGGAATTCCGAGATCGGGAATAGTTCCGTTATGTCATTTATAACTTGCTTGCAAAATTTGGTGTCATTCTGAGTAGTATAGGCCAGTGCGGCGCATTGAAATCGAATTCAAGAACTTAGAAATTCTTAAGTTTGATTTTAGGGGTTTTGAGGGGTGATTTTGAGTTTTAGCGTTGTTTTGGGTGTTCCGAAGGCTCGAGCGAGTCCGTAATATGATTTAGGACTTGTTGGTATAATTGCACGGGGGCTCGGGTGGGCCCAGGTGCCTCCCGGACACCAAACGGAGCCAAAAACCAGCAGCTTCAGCTGCTGGTGCACCAGATCTGATGTGACCGCAGGTGTGGTTGCCCATGTCGCAGGTGCGAGACCGCCCCTGCGGTCAAGGCTCCACAGGCGCGACCCCCATGGGAGCTGGTCCAAATCACAGGTGCGGACCTCCTTCCGCAGGCGCGGACCCGTTGGTGCGGGACTTCCTCCGCAGGTGCGGCCCCAAGCCTCCTAGGCCACTTCCGTAGGTGCGACCTTTGGCTCGCGGGTGCGAGACCACAGGTGCAGTCCTCGAGCCGCAGGTGCGAGATCACTGATGGCAGTGATCTCATTTAATACGGGATTTGACCATTTTTCACCATTTCTTCTCCTCCATTGGAGATTTTGAGGGCTTTCAAGAGGGTATTCGGCCTAGCTACTAAGAGGTAAGTAATTCCCATTTAAATGTTAGATTAATGCACCAAAACTTAGGTAGATTAATATCTAATTAGTGGAAATCAAATGGGGTTAGAGTGAAAACCTAGGGTTGATGAACTTTAGGGTATTTCACCACTTTTCTACCATGAAATCATACAAAAACTATATATTAATGATCCTTAGGCTATGGGTGAGTGTTATCTTCGAAAATTTCCGGAATCCGAGCATGTGGGCCCGGGGGTGTATTTTGGAATTTCTTCAAGAATAAGTGAATTTACTAAATAAGTAATAGAATTTCCATACTTTGAGCATGCATTGACACATTTATATATCATTTGACTAGTTTCGAGTCCTCGGGTGTAAAGTTTGGAGTTTCGGGCGCGTTCTTGACCCGGGAAGTAGATTCTACGCGAGGTGAGTCTCCTTTCCAACCTTGTAAGAGGGAATTGTCCCCATAAGTAAATGCAAATGATTGAATTATCTTTATTTGCGAGGGCTACGCACGCGCAAAGTGACGAAAGTCCGTGTGTAGCTACTACTATGTTATGTCGGGTAGAATTTAGGATTTCACAAGCATTCCTTTATGTGCCTTACCTGTACCTTTACATGTGTTTCTAGTTGTTTATTATCTTTGAAATTGATATGAGGATATTAGGAAGTTATGTGTAAGTTTAAGTGCTTAAATCTCTAATTTCAAGTATAAACCATGATAAATTCCTAAATTTCCTGATAATTCTGTGTATGTCTACGAGAACCCGTGTCGCATGTATGATTCGTGAGCAGGGTAGCCTTATATTTATGTCAACTGCGTCGCATGATCGATTCGCGAGCGGGGTAATGGGTGTCGCTCGACCCTCGGCAGTGCACATTTATTTTTGCGTCGCTTCGGCCGTATGCCTCGGCATTTTATATGCTATGTATTTGACTAAGAGTCTTATTGTTATTATCAAATAAACTGTTCTTTGTGGAAGGGGACTTGGGACTTCTATTGATACTATTATTTGACACTTGCGGGTAGATTGTAGTTCACATACTTGATATTCCATGTCTACTTGATCGCCATGACTGTTAATCCTGTCTAGATTTATTTAATTATACTAGTGCTAATGACCCTCTTGAGTAATACGTCTACCTCTCGTCACTACTTCTTCGATTTTAGACGGGATACTCACTGGGTACATATTTGTTTATACGTCCTCATGCTACGCTTCTGTACTTAATTGTACAGGTCCTGAGGCCGGTGCATCTGGTTATCATACCGGAGCGCGTTCTTGAGAGTGTTACCTGGACTAGACTACACGGTGAGCTGCTCTGCCTGGCGTTCCTCAGCAGCACTGCTGAGCTTCTATTATTTCCTAGGATATTGCTGTCTACCCCATTCAGACAGTTGTACATTTACTTTGTCTATTTGTATATTCCACTAGTCGCTTGTGGACTTGTGACACTAGGTCTTGGCATACGTAGTTGGTTTTCCTAAGTATTTTGCTATACTGTATATGTTGGCAAACGATCTTTTGAGTTTCATTTAATCAAGTTGCATCACTTGACTGTTTTCTTTAAATGATTTCCTAACTAAAAATTTGGCAAGTACTTAAATATCTAACTAAGTGAAGTAACTTCGGTAGTGAACTAGTGTTGGCTTGCCTGACTCCGGTGTTGGGCGCCATCACGACCTGAGTAGGAATTTGGGTCGCGACAACATGGTATCAGAGCTCTAGGTTCACGTAGGTCTCACAAGTCACAGGCAAACCTAATAGAGTCTTGCAGATCAATATGGAGACGTTTGTATTGATCTTCAAGAGGCTATATGGTGTTAAGAAACCTCTCTTTATTCCTATTCTATCGTGCAGTCGGTGGTTACTAATTCTCATTCTTTTATTCTCTCACAGATGGTGAGGACACGCACAACCAACGTTCCAGACCCTGGAGATGCCGCTACCCTAGCCGTCCGAGGCCGTGGCAGAGGCCGGGGGAGGGCACCGACCCGAGGTAGGGGACGAGGGCGTCCTAAGGTTGCTCCATTAGCTCCCCTGAGGATCCCATTACTGAGGAGCAGGGTGAGGTGCCTCCAGTAGATCCAGCTCCGATGGATTTCATGACTGCACCAGGCTTCCAGGAGGTCATGGGTCGTATGATGCGGTTCATGGACACTATGACCCAGGATGGTTTATTTCCAGCGGATCCTGCCACATCTCAGGCGGGAGGGGGAGTTCAGATCCCTACCACCCAGGCCGCAGGTCATGCAGCGGCAGTATATCAGACTCTGGGTACTCTGCCCATGGGTGGAGCACAACCAGCAGCAGCGGCACCAGAACTTAGACCAGCTGGGGACGACGATCCACATAAACTACTTGACAGATGGACTCGATTGCACACTCCTGTCTTCAGAGGTGAGAGGGGCGAGGATGCCCAGGACTTCATTGATAGGTGCAGGGACAGACTGCACAACATGAGGATTTTGGAGTCCCATGGCGTTGATTTCACTACTTTTCAGCTAGAGGGCAGGGCCCGCAGATGGTGGCAGTCATTTATCCTTGGTAGGCCAGCAGGTTCCCTTCCTCTCACATGGGAGCAGTTCACTCAGTTGTTCCTGGACAGCTATATTCCACCCTCCGAGAGGGAAGAGCTGCGGTATTAGTTTGAGCAGCTGGAGTAGGGGCAGATGTCAGTGACAGACTACGAGGCCAGGTTTTCTGAGTTGTCTCGTCATGCCCTTATGATTCTTCCTACTGATGCGGAGAGAGTGAGGAGGTTTGTAGCTAGATTGCACTCAGGTATTAGGGCCAACATGGCCCGAGAGGTGGATATGGGTACTCCCTATCAGCTTGTGGTTGAGATAGCTTGTCAGATTGAGGGTTACCAATCGAGGGGCAGAGAGCAGGGTCAGCTGGGACAAGAGAGCTAGGTTTTCTGGAGATTTCAGAGGTGCCCCGGCTAGGGGTAGAGGTCAGTTTGGTAGAGGCCAGCCCAGCAGGCCTCCATATTCAGCTCCACCACCACCTCCTTGTGGTGTTCCAGTGAGACCATATTTCAGCGCCATGCCGGAGAGTTCTTACCGCCTACCGGTCATTCAGGGTTCCTCCAGCGGGTATTCAGGTCATTAGGGTTCTCCGAGTCCTTAATTTAGTGCCATGCCAGAGGGCTCTCACCGTCCCCCAGCTATCCAGGGTTCTTCTTCAGGGCAGCAGGCCATGCCACCAGCGAGGTGTTATGAGTGTGGGGAGTCAGGCCATATGAGGAGGACTTGTCCCAGGTTTCGAGTCAGGGCTTTCCAGCAGAGTTACTGATAAGTACATTTTATCTGATATTAACCACATAATTTTTCTCATAAAAATATATAAATT
>ML249701.1:0-47591 GCA_005239495.1 Nicotiana undulata
TGGTGAAATCTTCAAGACCCAAGTGTGTGTGCAAATCCCTAGCTTCAAAACTTGTTCTTATCTCTCAAAATATATTTACAAGGCTGAAGAAATGTCCAAAGATCGATCTTTAATAGATGCCTAAGATGTTGCCAAGGTATGCTTTTTATAGTGGGCCAAAAATTCGAGTGAAAAGTGGACAAAAACACCCTTGTCGGGCTGATATGCGATCGCATTCCTGTCGCATAACAGGGATGCGATTCGCATCTTCACTTTTTCCGTCGCACATCAAAACCCTAGGTCCCAGAGGTTCGTCGCATTTGAGAGATGCGGTCCGCATTAGTGATGTGCGATCGCATTCGTGCGTCGCAATTACAATGTAGCTTCAGGCATCAGATGGTGATGCGATTCATATGCGAACCGCATTTGACATATGCGGTCGCATATCTGACCGCATTTCACTCATTAAAATGGGCTCAACTTTCTGTTGCGGTATGCGATATCTAGGCTCGAAATGCGATTCGCATGTTCCATATGCGATCGCATTCGGCCATTTGTCCCCCTCTTTTCTCTTCTTTACTCTCTTTTGCTCAATTTCACTCCAATTTGGCCTTAATCACTTCATGGCATCATTTTCCTGCAAATAGAGCAATTATACACTGATAATAACCTCAAATACCTATTGAGCAACATAAAATCTACTGAAAAGAGGCCAAAATGAGTGGGAAAATCGCCACTCATTAACCCACGGGCATGCTTGACCACAACATATAGGTACTCGTCACCTCACCTATACGTTGGACATGAGTTACAGATAGCAATTAAGACTTTATACCTATTCCCTCAAGCTAAGGTTAGACCAACCGCTTACCTCGGCTCCAAAAATGCAAACCAAGCCTCAATCATAGCCTTGCCTCTCGAATCCAACTCCAAAACGATAATATCTAGACATAATTGACTTAATAACATCAATAATTATTCAATAACTCAATCCCAAAGCCTAATTATACATTTTCTATCATTCTTCCAGAAATACTAAAATCCGACCCCAGGCCCGCTTGGTCCAAACTCGAGGTTCGTATCAAAACCCGATAACCCATTCCCCCACGAGCCCGAATATACAATTTGTTTTGGAATCCGACCCCAAAACGAGGTTGAATTCCCAAAAATCCCATAAACCTAACTTTACCCAAAACCCCTAATTTCTATCTTGATTTCATGATTTACGACCTAGATTCTAGTGTTTGATGAAGGAAAAATGGAAGAAATTAGTGTTAGAATCACTTACCCAAATGGTTATGGAGGAGAACTAGCTTAGGAATCGCCTATGGGGTCTTGGAGAAGAAGAAGTTGGTGAAATAGGAAAAATCCCGTGTAAGTATTCTGTTTTTGGGGTTAAAAAAAATAACTGGGCGAAAATGCCCTATGCGATCGCGGAGAAGGGGTTGCGATCGCATAGGGGTCTGGGTCTTGGTCAATGCGATCACGGGATGATGGTTGCGATCGCGGAAGTCTACTGGCTTGAGCTCTGCGATCGCGGAGAAGGGAATATGCGATCGCAGAGGGTAATTACCCGGCTCCCACCCAGATCACCTACACCCTATGCGATCGCGAAAGGATATATGCGATCGCATAGGGTCACAGTACCCTCCCCCATTCACTCCTATATGCGATCGCGACCTTACCTATGCGATCGCATAGAGTAATTTCCCTGACACCAGATACAACACCCTTTACACCAGATTTTTCTAACTTTTTTTGCACTCCGATGCCTACCCGAAACTCACCCGAGCCCTCGGGGCTCAAAACCAATTACACACACAACCTCATAAACATCCTACGGACTTATTCAAGTAATTAAACCACCAAAATAACATCAAAAACAAGGAATTAAACCCCAAATCTATATAATTTTCTCAAAACTTCATTAACTCTCAATTTCCCATTTTTTATCTGAGACACGTCAAACCAAGTCTGTTTCTTACCAAATTTTACATATAACTCATATAATATATATTGAACCTGTTCCGGGCTCCGAAACCATAATACGGGCCCAGTAACACGGGTTTCACATCAAAATTCATTTTCAAAAGCCTTTATTATTTTCAGAAAACAATTTTCTTTAAAAACTTCATTTCTCGGACTTGGGACCTCGAAATTTGATTCCGGGCATACGCCCAAGTCCCATATTTTCCTACGGATCCTCTGGGACCGTCAAATCACGAGTTCGGATCCGTTTACCAAAAATGTTGACCAAATTCAACTTTAATCAATTAATTATTATAAATTCAACTATTTATCAAGTTTCCACATAAAGGTTTTCCGGCTACGCGCCCGGGCTGGCACGCACATCGAGGTGAGATTAACAGAGGCTTTCAGGGCCTCGAAACACAATTTTAGCTAAATTTACACAGGATGATCTTTTGGGTCATCACATTAGGATTTGGGGTCGTGACAATAACTTACTGTAATTTTATGTCAATTTTTTGATGATAAAGTTGAATTCTATAGTTTCAAATCGGAAGAGAAGTTTCTGCAATTCTATAGTTTGAAATCGGACGATCACAGTCTCTGTTGCTGCTTCGGAAGTTAGTTACGTGTTGCTGCTTGTGATCGTTAATAAAAGCGTAGGTATAAGGTTATAGCATAAGGGTATTTTCGTCCAGGAAGGTAAAGGTTTATTAAAACAGCGGCTAAAGACTAAAGACATTTAAAACACTGACTTAAAAGTAAAGACATGTGCTCTTAATGGCTATTTGTGCACATCTCCCTCACTTCATCTTAGGAGATAACTAATGCTTTAAAATATGTAATAAATCAGATAATTAGGCCAATTATTAATAGTTGAGCGACCGTGCTAAAACCACGAAACCCCGGAATGCCTAACACCTTCTCCCGGCTTAACAGAATTCCTTATTCGATCTTATATTTTCGCAGACTTTAAACATAGTCAAATTTCCTCGATTTGGGATTTAAAATAAACCGGTGATTTAGGACACCATAAATTATTCCAAGTGGCGACTCTAAACTAATAAATAATCTCATTTCAAATAATGTCACTTAAATTGAAAAAACTCCCTATCCACTTGAAGAAATGGAGGCGTGACAACAACACCCTTCATCGAAAAATTATACTGAGTATATAAAAAATTATATTACATATATAAATAAAAAGTTATTTTTTATAGATATATATTAACCTTGAACATCTTTTGTAAAATTTCTAGTTTCGTCGTTGCAATCAAGAGATTGCTACATCAAGTTTTACACTCACGCTTAACAAGATGTTTGATTACCTCAAACAACTACAATAACTAAAATTTGGGTCTGATGTAAGGCGTAAATGTATGAAGTATAGGCTTAAATGTTTGAAGTTTATCTTGTCAAAGCAAAAAATAAGTCATATATTTAAATTTTTGTCTGAAGTTTGATTGCACAAACAGTATGCGAAACTTCTAATAAATTTTTTAACTTCAAAAACAATTTTTTACAACTTCAATTGCGTATGTTTGAAGTTGATTATGAAGTGACCAAACTTAAAATTTATAAACATCGTAATAATAGGCTAAATTCACATAGTTTCGCATATATATACTCTAACTTAATGATGCTTCACTATCTTAAGGATGTCAAATGATGTTAAATGGGCTCTAATTGTGATTTTTGTGTTTCACAAGAATACAATGCATATTGAGGACTTAGGATGGTGATTTGAGCGAAATTGAAGAAGAAAAGCCCCCTGGGATATTTGATGGGTGAATTGAAGGCTGAAAGCCGCTTGGGGCAAAATAAAAGTCCACTAGCGCGCCCGCGCTAGTCCAGTGATTCTCCAGGCAGAATAAAACCCCACTAGCGCGTCCGCGCTCGTCCAGATGAGAAAATTATTTCTGAAGGGCACTTTTGGAAGTTTAGGACCAATCCACTTAACCTATATAAGGTTCAACTCACCCAACGGAGTAGATTATCAAGGTTTAGAGGCTAAGTCAAGAATAGCAAAAGGCAAGAGGCAAGGAGGGCAATTGGGCATCAATTCTCATCCCCCTTCCTTGTGATTTTGCCATTGTCAATGAATTCTTTTGTTATTTTCAGTACAATTATGAGTAGCTAACTTCTTTAATGTAAGGTTTTTGTGAAACCCGTTGAGGATGAGCTTATTGTTATATTAATATAGTTTTGCTTGGTTTTCAATCTCTATTTGTTCAACTACGTTTTTGTTGTAGTTAATTAAAAGGATCCTCAATTAACTGTGCATATTTAGTGTGTATCTACTCGAGAGAGAGTGCATATTTAGGTAATTATTGAACAACATCACTCCCGGAGTATAGGAGAGATCCATAATCGAGGGTTTAAAGGTTGGATTAGATATAACGATACCTTGGGTGTAATCTAAAGTGAATTGTAATACAAGTTAGCTAGCGTAACTCGAGAGAGTGTGTCTAGTAGATTATCATAATTACTTGAGAGAGATTTATGATAGCCTGAGTGTTCATGATTGATAGAGATAATTAAGAAAAAACTATAAGAAATATACAAGAAGAGATTCCATCAACGGGGGAAACCATAACCTTAGACCTTTATCGCATCTGTTTACATCTAAATATTAGTTGTCTTTTAGTTTATTTACTTTCATCAGCTGTAGTAGTAAAAACACAAAAAATTGATATTCATAACCTTTGAGAAATTGATTATTGAGAATCTAGTAGTCTAACAAGAACAATTGATAGGTTAGTTCCCTGTGGGATTCGACTCTGGACAAAATACTCAGATTATATTTGCAACGCCCTCTTAGTCTTTTATTAGACATAGTTGAGCGTGATCAAATTTTGGCGCCCTTGCTGGGGAATTAACGGTATTTCAGTTGCAGTTGGAAGAAAATAGAAAATTCTTAAGTGTAATCAATTTTCTTCGATTTCATTCATATATTGAATTTCTAACGGTTGCTGAATCGGTTGTACAGGTGCATGCCTAGAAACTCATCGAGAACTGGTGAAGTATTTGATGCCTTACCAGACCCCTAGAAAATTTTCAAGGCCTTGAACAGGGCCAATCGGAAAAGCAAGCAACAACCCACAATTGAACAACTTGAAACAGACATGGTAGATCTTAATGACAGGAACAACAACAATGGGGAAGATGTGGTTGACCCAGCTGGACATGGTGTGGCGCCTGTGGTACCTATGGTACCAGAGGCACCTTTATATGATTGGGCATAACTAACAGCGGAGAATTTGGCCACCGCAATAGAAGTCCCTCAGATACAGGCTGAGTCCTTTCAAATCAAAAATAATATGTTGCACTTGTTGCAGAATAAGGGACTATTCTCGGGGTCATACATTGAGGATCCCCAACAGCATCTGAAGAATTTCCCGTCGATTTGCAAGACTCAGAGGCAACCAAACGTCACTCCGGAGGCAATAAGACTGTTGTTGTTTCCGTTCTCAATGACAGAATTCGCCCAGACTTGGCTAAACTCGCTCCCCATCAATTCCATTGCTACATGGGAGGAGTGAGTTAAGCAGTTCCTGAACAAGTTCCATCCACCAAACAAAACGGCTCAACAAATAGATGAAATCTTGAGCTTCAGACAGAAGCCTACAGATTCACTGCAAGAAACATGGGATCGGTTCAAAGGAATGTTAGTTATCTACCCACACCACGGTATTCCAGAGCAGATGTTGGGGCAGCGATTTATATGGTTCTGGCAGACAGTGTTAAGGCAAATGCTTATGCTTTAGCTGGTGGAGCATTCCTAAGCAAAACATAAAGAAAGAGCCAGAGCTTACTTGATAAAATGGCACAGAATTCAGGATGGACAACCAGGGGTGCACCTATTACCCCAGTCGTTCACTCAGTGCCATTAGATCTGTCCAACATCATTGCTGAAAATATGGCAACTTTGATGACACACATGAGCATACTTACGAAGAAGGTAGAGGAGTCAGGGCAAAAGTAGCAAGTACATATTGTAGATACTACCAATGGGGGCTTATGCACATCTTGAATTAGTCAACCACTAGGTAATCAGTGGAATGCTGAATGCGATCATCCTCATTACCTGGAAAATATGAATTATGTGTCAAATTATGGAGGCTAGCGATAGGGTGGACAGAATTGGGGTCAGCAATCCCAACCTTATAGGCCACTTCATCAGCAGCATAACAGTGGAAACATGGGTGCCATGAGACCTCATGGTAATGTGGAACCTTACCAATGGCCACAAGGGTTTAACAATCAAAATCAGCAACAGGCATATCACCCTCCTCGGCAATAACATGGGGGGAGGCAAGAAGATGGGTTTTCTAGACTTTAAGCGATGATGCAACAGGTTATTGGGTCAACTGCCAAAATTAGTGAGAGAGTATATACACACGAATCGGCTATTAAAATATTGAAGTGCGGATGGTCCAAATCTCAATGTCCTTGAATAATCGTCCTCTTGGGACTTTACCTGCAGACACTCAGGTAAATCCTAAGGATCAGAGCCCAAAGCAGCTGATGGCAGTGAGTCTCCGCAATGGAAGGGACTTAGACTTGGAACAGGAGATAGCTCGTGAAAGCAGACAGGCCGAGACACTGGTACCAGTGCCGATTGAACTTGATGATTCAACAAACCTCACCAAGGTAACAGTGCAGCCTGCTGAAGGAGAACCCAGTGCATAGAGTGAGGCTGAAAAAGAAGTAGAGATAGCCCAGAAGCCGGTAGTTGAGGTGGTGGATGAGAAATAAAAATCCCAGTGAAAAGAGACCGCCAGCACCATTCCCTCATAGGCTGGCCAAGTACCAGAAGGATGAACAATACAAATTTTAGAATATATATCAAAGTTGTACTTTAAATTTTAGAATAGTTTACATGTCAAAAATATATTTATATATTAAGTTTAAAAATAATAAAGCATTAAATTTTTCGTGTAGCCTTTGGACTTATGAAAACGGTACAACACAACAAGTATGTATACGGTAGAAACCGAGCTCATGATACACTCTGGCCTCCAATAGGGTAAAACGAGCTCGAGATGTAATTGCGAAGGATCGGAATCGAAGCAAAGGTCTCATCGAGTTAGAATCCGGGAACACGTTGTCTGCCTTTGAGAATATCGGGGTCATGATTCAAGATCGATCCAAATCCTGAAAGACGTCGGAGAACATTTTGTATTAATCAAACACTACCAACAGAAGACCGTAATATCCGCGACCGGTCGGATATCATGGCGTGGATCTCGGCACATATCGATGAAGAACCGGCAATCAGTTCAACAGAAGATTTTTTTACCTTTTTTGAGTTATACTTAGAGTAGGATTCCTCTACTATATAAAAGAGGGTCTGATAATTTATTAGGCACATTGTAACATGCATTCCAAAGCAATATACTGCTATTTTCATTGTTATTGTAAGCTTTTGTTTCTTGTTCATCCAAGTGGTCCACTGTGAGCCCGGATCGAGGGTGAATGCTTCACTAAGGCTGGAATCATCCTCCTCGCGTGGTTGGAATTTATGATATCTTTACTTGTCTATTCTAACTCAATTTATCTAACTCAATTGTTATTGTAAGCTTTTGTTTCTTGTTCATCCAAGTGGTCCACTGTGAGCCCGGATCGAGGGTGAATGCTTCACTAAGGCTGGAATCATCCTCCTCGCGTGGTTGGAATTTATGATATCTTTACTTGTCTATTCTAACTCAATTTATCTAACTCAATTGTTATTGTAAGCTTTTGTTTCTTGTTCATCCAAGTGGTCCACTGTGAGCCCGGATCGAGGGTGAATGCTTCACTAAGGCTGGAATCATCCTCCTCGCGTGGTTGGAATTTATGATATCTTTACTTGTCTATTCTAACTCAATTTATCATAATGTATCAGATTAATCTGCATATCCTTAAACCACTTACAAATTTAATTGTTATCCGATTTTGAGGTAAACAAAGTAATAAACTTAAAATCCTACTTCCCAAACCTATTATGTTACTCCTACTGGAACTAAATTATTCACTAGCAAGGCACAAAGTATTCTAGCGATTATGTAGCAAACTACAATCCTAATTCCCGAAACCAACCATTGACACCCCTGACCAATAGATGTTTTAATTTTTGTTCGATAGGTCCCCAATGCATAATCTAAATGTATAGTTCAATCCTTACCTGCGGCACATCAACAAAAGAAAAAAAAATCTTTTAGCTCTGTGTTAGAAACCTCGACATCATTGTTGGTTTGTGTATTGGTCAAAATTTGGGCTGAACTTAATGACTACAAATGGACGAGATATGGCGACTCAGTGGCGAGGAATTGCCTAAAGAAGGACTAGCGCTGAGGTCGTGTTGAGAGTGGATAACAGTAACGGCTAGAATAAGTTTTAGAATAGTACTTTTTTTGGTATCCTAGGAATATCCCGTATAAATAGGAAGAGATAAGGAACAAAAGGGGATCTTCACTTTTCTGATAAGAACATATTGTAAAGGGTTGACTATAAAGAATATACAAAAGCTTGTCTTGTCCACTGATTCCATTGGTCAATATACATCTTTTATTCACAAGATCCAAGGATTCCTTGTCGACATTCGTTTTCTATTATCCCGCATTATTGTCAGAAAGGAGAATCATCCAAGTCATCTAACATTTGGGTGACAAATTCCTTCTTATTATATTTACTGCCATTATCTGAATTTGTTGCATACTTTCATTGCTACATTCATTGACAATCATTGAACATTTTTAGTTGGCATTCATTAATATCGGACAGGGCCCTACTTCATCAGTACATCTAAACTTCAGATCTAGCAGTTATTATATTTAGCTAGGATTCACCCTCTATTTTCTCATTAATCAGTTTGACAAAAAGGGTTTAACATTTTTTTGGTAAAACAATTTGGCTTCGTCTGTGGGGAAATTCTAGTTAAAATTTTAGTTTCTTCTAGATCTAACAAAAACAACAACAACCGTCTTTTTCCTATTTGCACGAGCTAACAATGGCAGGAAAAGGAGATGAAAAACTGAAAGCAGTAATGGATGTCACTACCAACCTCCTAAGCACCATCAACGAGGTTGACAGAGAAGACAAGGAGAATGTAACGCCGAGTGCCTTACCCAGGCGAAGTGGCTCACCTCCCCCTCATGGGAGTGTAACCGCTTCACTCGAGAGGGGAGCCTCCAAATACACAACTGAGGAAGCGCCTCCAGTATAGAAAAAACTATTGTAGGCGTAGATGACAAGTACTCTAAACAACATACTCGACAAACCCACTCAAGGGGCGAGTAGGATCACTGCACGAGCGGACACCACAACAACCATCAATGAGCAGTACGCTCTTTCCCCAACAGGTAACATTCACACCATTGTTAATGCAGGTAATGACGCGCTCACACTCATTCTGAAGAAAATGGAAGAAACGGAGAACGAGAATAAAGCACTCCGCGGCCCAAGAAGGGAGCACCAAGAAAGGGTTGATAAGATACCAGGCTCCCCGAAACTTCTACCAAAACGGGACGACGGGTGGTTCGTTGAACAGTCGTATAGCGAGGAGGCAGCCCCACATACCATACCCAAAACCTTCAAAGTGCCACCATATTTGAGGATATATGATGGCAAAACAGACCCTGAAGACCATATCATTCATTACGTCACGGCGATAAAAGGCAACGACCTCTTGAAAGAACAGGTACTGTCAGTGCTGCTGAAGAAGTTCGGTGAAACCCTAACAGGGGGAGCCCTAACATGGTACTTACAATTATCAGCACGTTCGATAACGATGTTCGAGGAAATGGCCGACAAGTTTGTCACCGCCCATGCCAGGGCCAAGAAAGCAGAGGCCAGAGTGAACGACATATTCGCCATCAGATAATCGCCTGGCGAGGGACTCGGGTACTTTCTCGCCCGGTTCAACAGAGTAAGAATGAGCCTACCAAACATATCAGAGCGGATGGCAGTAGCAGCCTTCCAAAATGGGTTAAGCAGGAACAGATCGAGGGCGACCAGAAAGTTGTTAAGTAGACTCATGAAATACCTTCCCACCACTTGGGAAGAAATTCATAACGCCTACTGTGCCGAGGTGAGAGCAGACGAAGACGACCTCAACGGTCTAACTCAACGACAAACATCAGTCCAAATGGAGTCGAGGAAAGACCATCGTAGTGACAGTCGAAGAGATCATGGAGTCCACGCCTCAATCGAGAAAGGAACCAACCATATGTCAGAACGACCATTCCTCCATCTCCCCGCCAAACCGAAGGGCTGTCCAGGCCACACACGGGGAATCACCGAACCGAATGAGGTATGCCTCCATCTTTATCTGCTCACAATTTTTGTGCTTCCACTTCAGAAATAGTGTACACCCTAGAGAAGCTCGCCCCTAAGTTGAAATGGCCGCAAAAGATGAAGTCTGACCCAAATTCCAGAAAGTCAAATGGCCTCTGTGAGTTCCATAGGGAGCGAGGTCATAAGACCGAGGACTGCATAGCACTACGGCAAGAGGTGGTGAACATGCTTCACCAAGGACATTTAAGGGAGCTGATGAGCGACCGAGGAAGAGACAATTTCGGTCGCGGATGAGAACAATATCAAGGCCCTCCCAAGACACCCTCCCCCGTCCGCACCGTCCAGATGATCATCGGCGGAGGCGACGAAGCAACAATCAACCACGTGAAGTTCATCACCGCACACAAACTGAAGCGGTCGATCACCCATGAATGGTATGATGACCTCGAAGACAGTATCATCTTTCGTAAGTCAGATACCCACGGTTTGACCTTTCCTCACTTCGATGCTCTTGTCATTATTTTACGTATTTTAGATACCGATGTAAAACGAATCATGGTTGACTACGGGAGAGAAGCGTGTATTATCCACCCCCGAGTTCTCACACAAATGAGACTCGAGGACAAGATAGTACCACGTTGCATAACACTAACAGGATTTAACAATGCAATTGAACGAACCTCCGGGGAGATAACATTGCCCGTTCTAGCCGGGAGCTTCACCCTTGAAACAGCATTCCATGTCATGAACCAAGACACAACATACAACGCCATTATAGGGCGACCCTGGATACACGCCATGAGGGCCATCCCGTCCAGCTTATACCAGGTCATCAAGTTTCTTACCCCCTGGGGAATATTCAGCATTCACGCTGAACAGCGCACGGCTCAAGTATGCTACCTCATCTCACAAGATTGCACATACATTGAATAGTTAAAAAAGAGGGCTCAAGAGCATAGCAATTACCGAAGTTGGGGCCTAAACACGAAGAACAAAAAGACGTCATCAAAGACCCCGACATCGTAGAAGCCATAGGTTCAACGGTAGAAGACCTCGACCCCGTCCAACTGGATAGCAATGACCACAACAAAAAGGCTTACATCGGCCACAAACTCTCAAAACCAGGTAAATTTCATAAATTTTTAATTGACAACGCCGATCTATTTTCTTTCTCCCATGCAGATATGCCAGGTATCCCGAACGATATTGTTACAAACAAGCTGAACGTCGATTCATTCTACCTGCCGGCACGACAAATCAGAAGAAAATTCAATGCCGCAACCAACAAGTTCGTCCGTGAAGAGGTGGAAAAATTGCTCGCCAACGGTTTCATCTGAGAGTCAAAGAACCCCTAAGGGGTCGCCAACATGGTCATGGTGAGAAAGAAAAATGGGAAATGGTGCATGTGCGTGGATTTCACGGACCTAAACAAAGCCTTCTTGAAAGACTCATTTTCATTGCCTCACATCGATCAACTCATTGACGCAACAGTGGGGCACGAGTTATTAAGTTTCTTGGACGCCTACTCAGGCTACAACCAAATCCTCATGGAGGAGGAGGACCAAGAAAAGACCACTTTCATCACCCACCAAGGGACATACTGCTACAGAGTCATGCCATTCGGGTTGAAGAATGCAGGGGCGACTTATCAGAGGCTGGTCACCAAAATGTTCAAGGACTAACTCGGGAAAACAATGGAAGTCTATATAGACGACATGTTTGTATTGGTAAAAATAGATATTACACGTGGAATAAATTGAGTGGATGACGAAGCAAGCCACGTGGGTCGATGGAAGAGCGACAGCTGGATGAAAGTTTAGAAAGAGATGCGGAACAAAGAGATACGGGATAAACACCTACGAGGTGATTAGAAATGGTTGCTCGAATCTATTTGAAGAGTTGAAGAGACACTGTCAAAATGAATAAGGGCTAAACAGAGGGCAGATTCATAGATTTTCAATCAATGAGTTTAATCGTTACAGAATCTTCACGCAAAAGTTACGATTACCTATTGTAATGTTTCATTAATGATATAAATACTCATTAATTCTCAATCATAAAGAGGAGTAGACGTTATATTAAGAAATTCCCTATAAAAGGGAATAAGATACTACTTGTATGGACACGTTCTAGTGATTGCTGAAATATACTTTACATTTTTGTGCTCTGAATATTTTCCTATTCTGAAATTCTTATTTACATTATTGTTTTAGCTAATTCTCTTGATTATCAGAAGCCCGAGTACTTCTTAAAATAAGCTTTGTCTAAGAATCCAATTCCTTGGTTAAACAAATTGGTTCCGTTGCCGGGAATCTGATAATCCTTTTTACTTTCTAAATTATCGTTACTGAATCATGTCGAACGCCAACGACAACAACCAACAGGCAACAGGAACTCCAACTCCATCGCCTCAGGGAACCCCACGTGGTTCAAGGGAACAAATCCTTGAAATATCCATGACTCACAACAATGACCAGCTTGGAAATGAACAAACAGGAGAGCAAGACACTGTGAAACAAATAGTTGCTGAATATGTGAATGAAGCTCTCCAGGCTTTCGTGAGGCGGCTACCAGCTATACCGCCAACACCTCCTCTAAAAAATACTGCAACTGTGGAAAATCCACAATCAGGACTAGCTATTTCCGGAAGTAGAGGCATTCCAAACGAATCCCTCGAAGGGAGACCAGGTATGACTAGTAATTCAGATTTGCAATCTTTAATACTAACCTTGCAGAAACAGGTGAAGGAACAAAATGATCGTATCAAGAAAATTCCTGGCGTACCACCTGTCATCAAAGGTATTGATATTGATAAATATTCTCAACAACCATGGAAGCCAAGTGCTGCACCTTTGCCGATTTTTAAAAAAACTCAAAATGCCTGATATACCAAAATATGATGAAATAACTGATCCACGTGACCATGTCACTACATTCACCACAGGAGTAAAAGGCAACGACCTAACAAATCAAGAGATCGAGTCTATGCTGGTCAAAAAGTTCGGGGAGACGCTCACCAAAGGAGCACTAACATGGTATTCTCTCTTACCCGAAAATTCTATTGTATCTTTTGCTGAGCTTGCAGATTCGTTCATAAAAGCACATTCTATTGCACAAAAGGTAGAAAAGAGAATGGAAGACATATTTAAGGTAAAACAGGGAGATACAGAGTTGCTTCGAGAATTTGTAAGACAGATTCCAACGGGAAAGGATGTTGTTACCTAGAGTACCTAGAAACTAGGCAGCTACGGAATTTGCGAGCAATTTGAACGAGAAAAGCTCTGAAGCTACGAGGAGACTCAAAGAAAGTTTGCGAGAATTCCCAGCCACAATGTGGAATGATGTGTATAACAGGTACAATACCAAATTACGAATCGAAGAGGATACCATAGCTCAATCTAAGGCATACGAAAGGACGAGTTCAAGGCGATCAAAATCAGAAAAGAGAACTGGTAAAAATAGGTACGAGCCATATATGGGACCTTCGGGACGAGAAGCTCGTTCCAAATTTGAAAACGCACGGCCTGATTACAAACCTTCAATTCGAGATTCAAGTTCATCATCATCAAGATCCAGAAAAGATCGAGATGAATGAAATAGAGGTAATAACACAAATGCGAGAATTGGAGACTATAACTTCAATGTAAGTACTTTCGAGCTAATTACTGTTTTGAGAAATATGGGAGATAAAGTTCGTTGTCCTAAAGAGATGATATCGAATCCAAATAGAAGGAACCCAGACTTCTGGTGTGAATTCCACAATGATCACGGGCACAGAACATCAGACTGCAGGTTATTACAAGGTGAGGTAGAACATTTGTTGAAACAGGGATATATAACAGAATTGTTTAGTGAAAAAGGTAAGCAGGCATATATGAAGAAGAGGCAGGAGTCACCAAAACCACCATCTCCAAAGAGAACAGTAAATGTGATAAACGACGAAGAAGAGGTTAATGGCGTAACCTATAGTGCAGCACGAAAGACAACGAAGTTCACAATAACTCACGGGAAACGAACTCATGAAACCTTGGAGGATGGTAGTATCACGTTTGACGATGCCGATGTTGATGGGTTACTAGTGCCTCATAACGATGCACTGGTAATATCTTTACTTATACATGACACTAATGTGAAACGAGTATTGATTGATCCAGGTAGCTCGGTGAATATTATTTTGCTGAGAGTTGTGCAGGAGATGCTCATGGCAGACCGTGTAATCCCAAAAGCAAGTTCATTATCCGGGTTCGATAACTTTACTGTCATAACAAAGGGAGACATTGAGTTAAGTACTTATGTAGAAGGCGTCATCAAAGAAACAAAATTTCAAGTTATTGATACGAACATGGCCTATAATGTAATTATGGGAAGGCCATGGATTCATGACATGGACGTTGTACCATCCACTCTACATTAGGTTATCAAATTCCTTTCAAAATGGGGAATTCAGCAGATTCGAGGTGATTAACAAATTTCGAGGAATATCAATTCAGTGGTACACTCGAATAAAAAAGAAGCGGAAGTAGAAATAAACGACGCGGGAGCAGCTCAAACAAATACGGGAACAAATGATAAAGATACTGTGAATCAAATCACAACAGAGGTTGCATCAAAACATACGGACGTGGACTCCAGGCCAGATGTAATTCAAGAGCCAGAGAAAAATGAAAACATAAATACAACTACTGAGGAGCTCGAAGTTGAACGAAGATCCATCATTCGTACCTGTCAAACAAAATAAAAGGAAGCAAGGATCATTCAAAAATCAAGTGATCGATGAAGAGGGGGTCTTATTGTTACAAAGTCATGCCTTTTGGCTTGAAAAATGCTAGAGCCACGTATCAAAGGTTGGTGACCAAGATGTTCCAGGAACATCTGGGAAGACAATGGAAGTATACATTGATGATATGATGGTGAAGTCAACACAAGCAGAGGACCATTTCCAACATCTTTCAACTACATTTGAGATCCTTCGTAGGTATAATATGAAACTAAATCCAGAAAAGTGCGCCTTTGGCGTCGAATCAGGTAAGTTTATGGGTTTTCTCGTATCTAATAGAGGCATTGAAGTAAATCCTACTCAAATTAAAGCTATTAAAGAAATACCTGATGTACTCACGAATAAAAAGTTTTTGGGTTGACATGTAAGTTCGCGGCTTTAGGAAGATTCATTTCGAGATCTACAGAGAAGAGTTTTAAATTCTTCTCACTATTAAAGAAGCAAAATTAGTTCGAATGGACTGTAGAATGCCAGCAAGCCCTCAAAAATTTGAAGGCTTACCTATCAAATCCTCCTCTATTATCCAAGCCAAGGGAAGGAGAAAGGTTGTATATCTATCTTGATGTTGCAGAAGTAGCTGTAAGTGCAGTCCTAGTAAGGGAAGACAAAGGTAAGCAATCACCTATTTACTATGTAAGTAAATCCCTATTGGATGCTGAAACTAGATACCCTCATCTAGGAAAACTAGCTTTGGCCCTATTCATGGCAGCTAGGAAATTGAGACCATATTTCCAATGTCATCTGATTTCTGTCGTAACTTCATATCCTTTAAGAAATATCCTGCATAAATAGGAACTGTCGGGAAGATTAGCCAAGTGGGCAATAGAACTAAGCGAATATGATATAGTTTATCAGTCTAGGACAACAATAAAGTCTCAGATTTTAGCAGATTTTGTCGTAGATTTTAATACTAATATAATTCCTGAAGTAGAAAACGAATTACAGATTTTTACCGGGGCTAATCCCGGAACATGGACCTTATTTACTGATGGCTCTTCTAATGTTAAAGGAGCTGATTTTGGAATTGTCTTGATACCACCTTCGGTGAAACGATAAGGCAAGCGATTAAATGTTATCCCATTACTAACAATGAAGCAGAGTATGAAGTTGTCATTGCACGACTTGCATTAGCACTAGAACTCTCGATAGAGCAAATCGTGATCAAGAATGACTCTCAACTGGTGGTAAATCAGATGCAGGGGACTTACACCGCTAGGGAAACTCGAATGCAACAATATTTGGAAAAGGCACGGGACCTGGTGAGGCAATTCCAATCATAGAAGATCGTGTAAATACCGAGAGAAAAAAATGCAGAAGCAGATGCATTAGCTAACCTCGCTTCAGTAACTGATGTAACGAGCAAAAAAAATGCTATTGTAATACATTTATTTCATTTAGCACTCGACCAAGACAAACACGAGGTAACGTTTAATAATTTAACCCGGTATTGGAGAAACAAAATTGTAATTTTTTTGCAATATGGTATCGTGCCTGAAGATAAGAAATAATCTCAAGCACTTCGACGAAAAGCTGCACGGTACTGTCTGGTTCGTGACAATTTGTATCGCAAAATGATTGGCGGTCCTTTAGCAAGGTGCCTCAGACCTAATCAAACTGAGTACGTGATGAAAGAAGTACACGAAGGACGTTGCGGAAATCACGCAGGTGGAAGGTCTCTAGTTAACGCTCTAATCACAACAGGGTACTACTGGCCTAAAATGGAAGAAGATGCTGAAAATTTCGTAGCCAAATGCGATAAATGTCAACGCTACGCTTATAACATGCATCGAACCGCAGAATTATTACATCCGGTTATATCCTCATGGACATTTATGAAGTGGGGAATGAATATAGTAGGACCTCTACCCAAGCCAAAGGAAAGGTACGATTTTTACTTGTATTAACAGATTATTTTAGGTGCTTTTAAACAGGTACGAGAGAAAGAGGTGAAGAACTTCATTTGGCGAAATATCATATGTCGCTTTGGTGTCCAAAAGGAGATCGTATGTGATAATGGCCCACAGTTTATAGGCTCGCAAATCACAGAATTTTTCCAAAGTTGGCAAATCAAACGTATCACCTCTTCACCGTATCACCCTATGGCTAATGGACAAGCTGAGTCAACGAATAAGATTATCATCAATAATTTGAAAAAACGACTATAAAAGTCAAAAGGAAATTGGCCTGAAGATCTACCAGGAACGTTATGGGCTTATCGAACTACACCAAAAACAGCCACGGGAGAAACCCCATTCGCACTTTTCTATGGTTTAGAGACCCTAATACCAGTAGAAATTGGTGAGCCAAGCACGGGATTCACATTATCAACAGAAGAGTCAAACAACAACGAGTTAAGAACAAATCTGGATTTACTTGAGCAAAGGAGAGAAGTCGTTTTAATTCGCATTGCAGCTCAAAAGCAGATTATAGAGTGGTACTACAATAGAAAAGCTCAACTCAGATATTTTAAAATTGGGGACTTTGTCCTTAAAAAAGTTTTTCAATCAACAAAAGTTACTGGAGCAGGAAAGCTAAACCCAAAGTGGGAAGGACCCTATAAAGTGCGCAGCATCGCTGGAAAGGGGGCTTACGAGTTGGAAACTATGGATGGCAAGGTTTTACCCTCGAGTTGGAACGTTGTTCATTTAAAGAAATACTACTTTTAAGCAAAGGAAGTACACACGGTCATGTATCATTTACATACGATTTTATTTAGTACAGTTAAAGTTATACTAACAATTTTAGATGATAGGCAAAAAGCTAACCCATATCAAAAGATGATATTAGACCTTTAAAGACACGCGGAAGTAACTTAATTCCCGGTCTAAGGTTACAAATTTTCAGATGGAAATTTCAAAGGGTTAAGCAGTCATCATCTAAACTATATACCTTCGAGTCCTGTAAGTTTTTCCTTTTCAGGAAAAGGACCACAAGGAAGGAATAATCAAGTGATCGAGATTTCATACTTCAAAGCTCAAACACTTGGGGAACTATATAATATGGAAGGCAAAGAAGACTAGCAAAGAGTCAGAACTCACCTAAAGATTTATTTTACCCAACAAATCGAAAGTTACGAGCGAAATCAAAAGAGCCAAAAATGCAAGCCTGGTTCAGAAACCTACAAAGAACATACTCGTGGATGTAAACGAATGTTTAGGTCAAAGGCAAAATTTAGTCACGGGTTGAAATTTATACCCTTGTATTTATTCAAAATCGGTTGTAATAGAAAATAGTTACGAAAGAGTTATAGACGATATTTGAACACATGTAAAGTCTTAAGAAAGTTAAGATAAATACAAAAACTTTCTTCAATCAAAGGAACATGTGAATTCCTATTTCTTTTTTGTACATTTAATCCATTATGAGAGTTGAGACATCTTCTTCATTAAGTGTCGTTTATAAAAGGGCCCTCCTTTATAGATCGTGTTTATTTCAAAAAGACACGAAAGATCAAAAGCATTTTTATGCAAACATTTAGAGGAAAACAGAAACTCGAAACACACAAGTTGAGCCAAAAAACTTAAACTTAACATTATACGATGGTTAAAAATAAGTATGAACTTAGTTCAAACCTAACTTGTTTATACAAAATTGCCCCAAAATTGTCTTGGGGACTTTCCAAAAAACTTTACCCCCAAATGGACCAAGGGTAAAACCACCAATTGTTTCTCCAAATTAAAAAAAAAAAAGGTAACAAGCATTTTCACTTTTCACTGGGGGGATTAACTTCATCAGTAGAAGGAGAAACTTGAGATAGCGAGGGTTGAGAAGCAACTTCACCAGGTTCAATCTCGTCACCCACGGGAATCTCAACCTCAGGTGATGAGAAAATTTGACTTTGCCAAGCCTTTTCGATTGTCTCTTTAGTTTTATCAATCTCAGCTTTCAAGTCAAAGTTCTTCTGGCTTGCTTCCGTTAATGTATCAATACGGGTATTCAAGTTAGCCCAACTCACATCAATGGTTGCTTTATCCTTGAGAGCTTTATTATCCTTCTCCCATTGATCAACTTCAGCTCTCAACTCATCCCTTTCAATCAAAGCAACATCATAGGAAGTTTGCAAAGGGGCAAGGGATCTCTCCAAGAGCTGAACCTTACTACAAGACTCACAGAGGTCTTCTTGGGCTTGTGTGAGTGATTAAACAAGTTCTCCAGAATAACCCTCTTTCTAGTTCAGCAAGTCCTTTAAGCTTCTTATTTCCTCAGAAGCTCGTTAGGGTTTTTCAGCAAATGAAGATTCAAGGAGATTTTTATCCTTGCCTGCCTGATTTGTTGAAGCCTTCTCAACAGCTAGCTCCGCTACTGTCACTCTTACCTGCTGCTCCAAGGTACATTTTTTCTCCTCTACTGCTTCCATGTCTAGTTGAAGAATCTCAAACTGCTCTTTCCAGTTATCTGCCTCAGTATGGTAGTCATTCATCAGTTGCTTTGTATGTTCAATCCTTTTCATCATCTCTATGCCAATGAGATTGATCTGCACAAAAAAAGGAAGATATCATACGGTAAAGGATAAATTCTGAAAAACAAAAACACATGAAGTGTACCTTTAAAGATGAGTGTACAATATCATTCATCCATGTGAGGGAGCTGTGACTTTCCAACTTTGACTTCTCAACAGGGCCGATCAAAGGCTTCAACCATACATCCGCCTAGCCTGATTTCTTCAAAAGGCTGCCTTCCGCAGGAACCTCGATGATAACTTGTTTCATCACCCCACTACTAGAAGACCCTATTTCAACATTAGAAGGCATGGTAGTGGGGGTAGTCGAGGGAGCCACGTGTGGCACAGTCGGGGCAGCATAAATAGCAACAGGCATGGTTAATTGGTGTTCTACTGGAGCAGATGCGGGAAAGACGGCAAGAGTCACTTCCTCGAAAATTGAGCCAATATGTTCTTCATGAAACCCTTGATGAAATAGTTGTTCAATGGGCTGCGGCAGGAGGTTCTTCCTCAAAATACACGGAGGTAGTACCATCAGGCTTAGACACGGGAGATGGACCAGAAAGGGGAGCAGATTCATCATCATACACAACTTTTCTTCTTGCTCGCGGCCTACGCACCAACGAGCTTTCCTCCTGCTCCTCTTCATCTTATGCAGGTTGGGTCCTAGCCACCTTCTTTTTTGATGAAGAGCCCAAAATTATTTCTTGATCCTTAGACAAGGAGAGCCTCGAAGCAAATATTGCAGCAGCAGTGATACCACGAACAGGAAACCCTAATAAGCAAAAAGGGTTAGTAAAGTTCGAAGGAGAGTAAAAAGAAAACAGTAAAGAAGAAAACTTACCATGAGTCTTTACTTTCCATCAAAACCTAGCAGAAAGGTACTTCCAAGACCTTTCCTCCATTGGAGAAATCGACAATAATTTTTCTACCCAACCACGAAAACTGGGAATCTCCTCGACAGTTCCCATGGCTGCTGAAAAAAGATAAAAATAGTAACAGGATTGAACATTCATCAAGAGAAGGGAAGAAGTAAGTAGACAATTTACGTGCAAAGTTCCACTTCTCTGGGAAGGGCATATTTTCTTCACCTACTAATCCACTAGTAGGGACAGCAACAAACCTAGCATACCATCCTTGGTCTTTATCATCATTAGGGATGACTAAGACTCTCTTACTCCTCGCCACGAGAGTAAAAACACCCTGACGGAATAATTTGGGAGAGCAAAGATGGATCAAGTGATAAAAGGTAAAGGGAAGTGAAGCCAAAGTAGCTAAATACCTAAGGCATGCTACTGCCCTCCAAATAATATGACCGATTTGTCCCAAACACACGTTAAAAAAGCGACAAAACTCTATAATAACTGGGTCGATGCGAGGCTTGAAACCTAAAGTAAAGGGATATGTATATACGGGGAAAAAAACCAGCTTTGTAAGAAGTTATCCTTTGATTTTCATTGGGGACCAAGACCGGGAAATCAAATTTCCAACAACAGTCTCTGCGCACAAGAGAAATTAACCCTCAGTGATTTGAGAAGGGTAAAGATCAGCGCGATCATGAGATGTCATGGAAGAAACCTGGCTTTTTATTGCCTCACTATTGTTTACAAAGGAAAGTTCAGCGGGTATGATTTCATCTACCGTAGGTTTACGAAGCGGTTTGTTGGATTCTCTACTCCTAGAAGAAGATCTATGAGAAGTTGAAGCTCTAGCCCTAGAAGAAGATGATGGAGTAACGTTAGCCCTAGAAGTTGGAGGAGGAGTGATATTACGTTGAGAGGAAGATCCTCTAGTAGATGCTAACCCTAAACTCATTAGTCTACCAACCCTCCTACTCCGAACCGGAACAGAAGAAGGAGATAGTTCATCCACTATTATGACTTTTTTAGGGTCTTGGTTTGAAGAAGACATAGTTGAATGAGAAAGGAATTTGCAAGTTATGCAAGAAATATGGAAGTTTTTCGTAGAAGCAAAGGCAAAAGGGGTATTTATATACAAAGGCAACCGTCAAACAATGGCAAACAATGATGTGAATGCCATTATAAAAACTGTCACTTTGTGACTGATGCAGCCGCAAAAAGCCCTAAAAACGCTGAGGAATTGTAGAACCAATTCGGGGCTGCCACGTGGCACATGCATTAAATGGAAGTGACAAGCGACGTATAAGTTCAGAAGCAGGTTCAATGGCATGAGTGAAACGGCGGCAAAACATTCCCTCCATAAATAAGTGTCCACTTACAAAATATTTAATTGATAAATAAATGGTAAGTGGGGGGACTATCTGTATTGGTAAAAATAGATATTACACGTGGAATAAATTGAGTAGATGACGAAGCAAGCCACGTGGGTCGATGGAAAAGCGACAGCTGGATGAAAGTTTAAAAAGAGTTGCGGAACAAAGAGATACGGGATAAACACCTGCGAGGTGATTAGAAACGGGTGCTCGAATCTATTTGAAGAGTTGAAGAGACACGGTCAAAATTAATAAGGGCTGAAAAGAGGGAAGATTCATAGATCTTCAATTAATGAGTTTAATCGTTACAGAATCTTCACGCAACAGTTACGATTACCTATTGTAACGTTTCATTAATGATATAAATACTCATTAATGCTCAATCATAAAGAGGAGTAGAAGTTATATTAAGAAATTCCCTATAAAAAGGAATAAGATACAACTTGTATGGACACGTTCTAATCATTGCTGAAATATACTTTACATTCTTGTGCTCTTAATATTTTCCTATTCTGAAATTCTTATTTAAATTATTGTTTTAGCTAATTCTCTTGATTATCAGAAGCCCGAGCACTTCTTAAAATAAGCTTTGGCTAATAATCTGATTCTTCTGTTAAACAATGTTGGTCAAATCAAAAAGAAAAGAAGACCACATCGACCACCTGAAGGAAGCCTTCAATATACTAAGGCGATACGGCATGAAGCTGAACCCTGAAAAGTGTGCCTTCGGCGTGACCTCTAGGAAGTTCCTCGGTTTTTTTGGCTCACAGAGAGGCATTGAGGTCAACATCAACCAAATCAAGGCCATAGAGGGAATACTTGAAATTTTGACCAGTAAGAAACAGGTACAGAAGTTGACCGACCGTATAGCCGCCCTGTCAAGGTTTATCTCACGATCCTCTGACAGATACCACAAATTCTTCAACGTGCTCAAAAAGGACAACAGACTCCAGTGGAATTCCGAGTGCATCGAGGCCTTAAGAGACTAAAGGCATACTTGTCCTCGCCCCCGCTACTCACCCAAATACGCGAACAGGAAGTTATCACATTCATATGGAGAAACATCATATGTCGTTTCGACATCCCCAAAGAAATCAGTTGTGACAACGGACCCCAGTTCATCGGGAAAAAGACCGTAGAATCTTCGAGAAATGGCACATCAAGCGAATACTCTCCACGCCATACCATCCTGCAGGCAACAGTAAAGCAGAATAAAACAATACTGAACATCATGAAGAGGAAGCTCGAAGATGCCAAGGGACTGTGGACGGAACTACTACCATAAGTGTTATGGGCATACCCCACCACGCTAAAATCAGGCACAGGAGAAATGCCATATTCACTAGTCTATGGGATTGACGCAGTGATACCAGTCGAAGTCGGAGAACCAAGTTTGAGATACTCCAATGGGAGCGGACCAAGCAATGACGAGAACAGAAGACAAGACCTCGACGAAGCAGATGAGCGAAGAGACATGGCCTAAATAAGAATGATAGCTCAAAAACAGCAAGCAGAACGGTACTAAAACAAAAATGCCAAAGTAAGGCCATTCAAGGTCGGGGATTACGTACTCAAAGCCAGAACACAAGAAAGCAAAGACCCAAGGGAAGGTAAACTAGGAACCAATTGGGACGGGCCATACAAAATCACGGCGGCAGCAAATAAAGGATCATTCCAACTAAAAACAATGGAGCGAAAGATACTACCAAACAATTGGAACGTCGCCCACCTCAAATACTTCAACTTCTGAAGATCGACGTCCTCCATTTTTCCCTCACCCGAGTTTTGTCCCAATTGGGTTTTATCGGGGAAGTTTTTAATGAGGCGACAAAGAGGGCGTCTCGAAGTTTAAGTGTTGAATTCATTGCCCTGCCTATCGACTACTTCTCCAGGCCGAGCGATGAAGGGACTAGATAAAATGGGACTTCGCAAATGTATGTATGGGGCAAACAGAAACATGTAATATTCTCCAATGAATGAATAAACAAAGCAGTATGCGGCATTCTTACACAACTCCACCAAATTTGCACATCACACCAATGCAGAGAATATACATTCGACACCGCTCAAATTATTTTACATTCGACCTCGCTCAAATTATTTTACATTCGACCTCGCTCAAATTAACTTACATTCGACACTGCTCGAATTATTTTACATTCGATCTCACTCGAATTATTTTACATTCTACCTCACTCAAATTATTTTACATTCGACCTCGCTCAAATTAACTTACATTCGACACTGCTCGAATTAACTTACATTCGACACTGCTCGAATTAACTTACATTCGACATTGCTCGAATTATCTTACATTGGACCTTGCTCAAATTATTTCACATTCGACCTCGCTCGAATTATTGTACATCCGACCTCGTTCGAATCGATATAAACTCGACCTCATTCGAGCTAACTTATATTCGACCTCAAATCGGTTTATATTCGACTCCGCCCAAATCAACCTTACAAGAAAACGGCTGAAAGTCAGGGACTTTCTCATAAGAGAAAACACCAACGAGAGAGGAGAAAGGGACAAGAAGATCCGAAAATAACACAGCAAAAAGGTAATTGTTCCATTTCAATTATGCTACTCCAATACATTTCACAAAGGGATTGAGAGACGCCCTCACAAAAAAATAACAAAACAAAAAAAAATACAAAGGCTTCATGTCGCATCAACCCCCCCCCCCCCCCCCCCCCCCCCAAATCATCAATATCACCAGCACACTCGTCATCATACCAAGGGTCGGAGGCGAGCCCATCCAAGGCATCTTCATCATCGTCCCCACCAAGTGTACCAGGGTCGTAACCGCATGTTTCACGAGCTACGTGTGCCTTGACACAAATACCCTCAAATTCTACCTCGAAAACCTTTCCAGCTGCCTTCAAGGACCTATATACGTCAAGTTGGGTCTCAGCGTGAACCCACATCTCATACAGCTCCCTCGACACACTGGAGTCAGCAGCACGGGAAGTAGACGGTTGGGCCTACTATTGCTCCTTTTCGGCCTTTAGGCCGGCAACTCGCTCATTTAGCTCAGACAGCTCCCCCTCTAAGCCCTCAATCCGCTCTTCTAACCTCGCCTCCTTGAGCGCTGAAGTCTCCGCCTTGCTAGCCCCCTCAGACTACAAACACGCAGGGTACTCTCTAAGGCTGCTGCCTCCGCCACAGCGGCCATCCTGATTTTTTCAGCTAGGTTCAGCTCTTTGAACCTAGCGCTTAACTCCGTCCTCAAGTTGGAGACCTTAGCCTCGCTTTGCTCAAGCTCGACCTTGAAGGACGTCACCTTCGCTTGGAGGTCTGCATTCTCAGCCATCACCCCTTTGCTCACCTCGAGCTCATCCTCCTTGGACCTCAACGTCCCCTTCAACACGCTGCACCTGCCGATGGCCCTCATAATTTCCTCATCTTTCTCCTTCAGCTCCTCGTTCTTCTACTTGATTTCATCGCGAAACGCCTGAAACTGGTCGTACTTGCCAATGATTTTGACCAGCATTCGGTGCTTGGAGCGATACTCTCTATACTTGGATTCCATCTTCTTAAAGAGGGCCAACCTCTGCTCTTCTCGAAGGTCACGTTCAATCTCCAAGATGAGAGTCTAACACACAAAGGAAGGCAAGTCACCAAGAATAAAAAGCACATATTAAATGGATAAACTTAGTGGGAGAGAAATGAAACTTACTCGCAAGGCCATGCCCGATATAACTAGAGACAGGTCGGCATCTCTCAGCATCTGTAACGTCATATTCTCAGCTTCTGCACATAAAAGAGCAAAGGAAGGCACTGCCCGTTTCGAGTCGATCAAGAGATTATAGTTCACGGGGATGATTTTGTTGATTAGGACCCTCATCGAAAGCACGAACCTCCTCAGGGTCGATTTCGGAGCCAGACTCATCGTCTTCCACAGGAACAACTCTATCTCTCCTGACCGTTGATGATGAGCCAACTTCAACAGTCCGTGCAGGCTCCCCTCTACCACGGACCCCCTCAACCTCGGATGGCCTCCCCTCCATGACGGCACCCGGTGCAGGAGCAGCCTCGATATTTAGTAAAGGCGCCGACTCCGCTTCCAAGGCGATAAGCCCTTACGGCTCGGCATCAGCAACAATAGCCTTCCCAACCTCTACCCTTCGTCTCTTCCTCGATGACGTTTCTTCCTCGTTGTGATATGAATCCTCTACTAGGTGCAAGATGGGTTGAGAAAAGATCTCATCCGGCGTAGCAACAACTCGAGGGGCGGAATCCCTCAATAACGGAGCTCGAGTCTGATCTCCTCGTACAGACTCAGTAAGTGTGAATTGCATTCCGACCGAGGCGACTATCTGGCAAAATGCAAGCACCGAAGCCTTTGCTTTCTTGGAAGCTCGCCGACCTAGCACAAAAAGAAAAACACATTAAAGGATGGAAGTGAACGGCAACGAGTTATAAAGTAAAAGTAAAACTTACTAGACGGGGGTTTAAGACCGAACCGCCGGTGAAAGGACGCCCAATCGCGGATTCCCACAGTATGGGATAAAACGCGAGCTACCCAATCTTCAATGTCAAAAACGAGGGAAGGTGGACGCCTTTTAGCTGAAACAAGAAAAGTCATAGGTGAATCGAGAACAAAAAATAGAGAAAGAAGAAAAAAGAGATGATAAACAACATATGGCAAGCGATAATGGACCCTTACGATTGAAGTTCCATTGCTCGGGGAACCCGGTCGGATCCGCCACTAAGTTCTCGATTCTGATGAAGAAGTATTTACACCAGAACCGTCGGTTCACCTTATCGTCCATACCGGCCACCAATCCTTTGGTCCCACGATGCCAGAGATGAATCAACGTGCCTCTATAGACACTGGGCGAGAAGAGATGCAGCAGATGACGGATTGAGACCTCGCAGCCGGCCAACTCTGCGAACTTCGTCAGTATAAAAAAACCTTATATAAGTAAGGGTAGAGTTGCGTCGGGCGGACGCCGTAAAAATAGCAAAACTCCCACGCTAGTGGGGGGTAGAAGAAGAGAATAACCAACCAAGAATAGGTTGACGTAGAAGGCGCAATACCCAGGCCGGTGAACTTGTATTATGTCGCTCTCTGCCGAAATAATATCAACGTGAGGAGGGATACCAAACTTAGACTGGAGAGCGGCTATTTGACTCGGCCCCGTTTCGGAGAGAACCTGAGTAGGAGAAGGGGTAGGTTCCTTAGGAAATTCATTTCTGACCGAAGGGTTCCGAGGAACCACCTCCTCCACGGTGGGGAAGCTCTCATCTTCCTCAACCATGGGTTCACCGCCGCCAGAAGGAATGACTACCGATAACGGGGTGGCATCGGAGACTGTATTAGAAGCATGAGGAGGGTTTGACATTTTTCGTAACTAAGTATGTACGATGAAGCCGGAAAAAGAAAGTACCGACCGGAAAAGAAATCGGGATCTGAAACTAAAAGAGCTGTAGAAAATCGGAAACAGAGATCGGAGAAGAAGCTTAAGGATGAACAAAGTACATATAGAATAGGAAATGCTAAAGTTTCGGTACTGAAACCCCCTCCTCTATTTATAGGGTTCGGTGGCACCTAAATCGAGGCAAGGAGTTGTTAGTGGCGCCAAATCTAAGCAACAGAAGCACGGTAAGCGACACATTTCATTGGGAAGATGCGTAATGGAGACGCGCGTGGCCATGATATAATCCTACGTCAGTCATGCCAACCGCGGCCCTGTAGGCTACTGTCACTAGTTCAACCTCGGCCGGTTCGATTCAATCATCACGACCAAATTTCCATTGACCGGTTGCAGACAGAATCCTCTTATCGAGAACATCCAAGAGGACAACCTCAACAAGCGGAGGGACTAACTGTATTGGTCAAAATTTGGGCTGAACTTAATGACCGCAAATGGACGAGATATGGTCGAGGTCGAAGCCGACCATGGCTCAGTGGCGAGGAGTTGCTTAAAGAAGGACTAGCGTCGAGGTTGCGTAGAGAGTGGATAACAGTAACGACTAAAATAAATTTTAGAATAGTGAGAAGGAATATTCCATTGATAGGAAGAGATAAGGAACAAAAGGGGATCTTCACTTTTCTGATAAGAACATATTGTAAAGGGTTGACTATAAAGAATATACAAAAGCTTGTCTTGTCCCTTGATTCCATTGCTCAATATACATCTTTTATTCACAAGATCCAAGGATTCCTTTTCCACCTTCGTTTTCTATTATCTAACGTTATTGTCAGAAAGGAGAATCATCCAAGTCATCTAACATTTGGATGACAAATTCCTTCTTATTACATTTATTGTCATTATCTACATTTATTGCATACTTTCATTGCTACATTCATTGACAATCATTGAACATTTTTAGTTGGCATTCATTAATATCGGACACGGCCCTACTTCATCAGTACATCTAAACTTCAGATCTATTAGTTATTATATTTAACTAGGATTCACCCTCTATTTTCTCATTAATCAGTTTGCAAAAAAAGGTTTAACACTTTTTTGGTAAAATAGTTTGTGCATCTAGTAAACATGTTTTGTGTGTATCTAGTTTATATGATGCATTTTGATTCGACGTCGAATCAAAAAAGGGATTTTTTAAACATTTATGATGTAAAATAAATTATAAATATTTATATGACTATATATTACATTATTAAAAAGTTTTTAAAAATTTAAAACCAAAATTATATCTAACATAAAATAGGTCAACTACATTATTTCTTTAAGTGCATCATATATTTTAGAGTTATTTGTACATCATGCTCCTTTATAATTTTGAATTTAAGAAAATGACCTTTTTAGATCTCTTATGTGTAAAAAATAAATCTCTTACGTGTAAAAATAAATTTCACATGTATAAAAAAAGAGGCAGCGTCATAAAACTAAAAACAAGTTTGAAATGATAATAACATATGACTTATTTAGAATTTCTATATTTTATTATTAGCTCGTAGAAAGCGTCGAAGTTGACCCCTCGTCATTACTTCTTCGAGGTTAGACTTCATACTTAATGGGTACATGTTATTTATGTATCACGCTACACTTCTGCACTAATTGTGTAAGATCTGAGGCAGGTGCATCTGGCGGTCATATCGGGGCGCACCCCCGTTATCCCGAGGCCTAGTGGTGAGTTGCTTCCTGAGCCGTTCTGCAGCACCTAGAGTCTCTCTTTTGTATCTATTTTATGTCTACTTTATTTCAGACACTAGTTAGAGTTTTGCATATTCTACTAGTTGCTGATACACTTGTAACATTAGGTCTTGGCACACATACTAGTAGACTTTATGGTTTTGGATTATTTATGTCTTTATATTTGCCCACTTAGTTGCCTTCGTTTTATTTTTATTAAATTTCCTACTCTTTAATCTCTTAATAAATGGAATTTAATTACTTGGAAACTTATTTAAAAAGTAGTTACATATTTAGTTTACCGTTGACTTGCCTAGCGGCGACATTGAGCGTCATCACGGCTTATAGGAAAAATTGGATCGTGACAACATTACTAACAATTTTTTAAAATTTAAAACCAAAATTAAACCTAAACATAAAATAGGTACTACTACATTATTTTTTGAAGTTCATCACAAATTTATGACAGAGAAAGTACTTCTTTGGTCAAGTGGGAGAACATGTGCATCCACTTGCACGTGCATTACAACATAAAATCGTACTAAATCACAACCTAAACCCCATCCAACAGACAACTTCATTCATTTTCACGCGTTTCTCTCTCCCCTTTTCCTGAATATAAATATACCTCCGCATCACATCATCTCTCTCTCTAAAAAAAGATCTGTCATTTGCTACTTTCTCTCTCGTCCATTCACTGGGCATCCACCCACCCAGGTACCTCCCCTTCGCCGCATCTCTTTCTCTCTCTCCTTCTTCAAACCAATTATTTTGCGAAAATCTCTAATCACCATAATTTCTCCTATGTTTAGATTTAGTAATATTTAGTTTTATATATATTAATTACTTTTGTTTGGTATGGAAAGGTAAAAATCTCAAAGTATTGAAATCTTCTTCTTCTTTTTCTGCTGCTGTATTGTTTTTCAGGCTTTGTTCAGTAAAGCTTTAAAATGAATAAATTTGCATATAGTCAAAATGCCTTGGTGGGTTTTGTTGGTGTTGAAGAGATGACTAACGGCAACGGCGTCGTTTGTCCCAAGCCTCGTAAGGGTGGGCTATTCAATTCTCCGTTGCTGCAAATCAAGTACGTTTTTTTTTTATTTTTCCTTAGATTAATTTTTTTTTCGTCCTTTTTTTGTGCTTTGTTTTGGTTTATTTATTTGGGTATTTCTACTTTTGGGTGTTCTTAGCAATCAAGAAATGGAGGGTTGTGATCTGATAGCAGGAACTGAGCTTCTCGATATCATTCTCACCAAGGTAATTACTAATTAGTCACTCATTAGATGGTTTTAATTAATTTTTATCTCTTGATTGGGATATGGGATCAGAGGTTAGGTTCAGAATTTAAGATGATAATTTGTTTTATGTAGTACGTACTTATTATTTTTGTGATAGTGAATTTTCTTTAAAATATGAGTAGTGCATAAAATGAAGTGGTTTAAATATTTTAGTACTTAAATACTAATAAAAAGAAAAAGATTGTCATATAAATTACAAGGCGGAGGAAGTACATTTTACTCTGTATACTGATTGAAGAAATGGTCAATACAAAACCAACAACAACAACGACCCAGTATAGTCTCACAAGTAGGGTCTAGGGAGGTTAGTGTGTACGTAAACCTTACCTCTGCCCGATGGGATTGAGAAGTTGTTTCCGAAAGACCCTCGGCTCAAGAGGTCTATACAAAACTACTGATATATTTTTCCTTTTCCCTTTGTTTCATGTTCTTAGTTGAAATTTATTGATTCACTCAACCTGTTAAATTTCTTTAGCTACTAATAGTGTATTTTCACTGAGAGGATTTAGTCTGTTAACTGAGTACTTAATTCAATTAGTTTGAGCTGAACTTTTTTTATCTTTCCGTGTTCAGGGGAGATACAATGATGAGAATTCCGATATGCTGTTGGCTTCATCTCCACCATTTTTTTGTGGATCTCCGCCTAGTCGGACTTCGAATCCCCTGATTCAAGACGCTCAATTTAGTAACGACAATTTTGTACTTATGCCACCAATTCAAGAATCAGCAAAACCAGCACCTTCACCACCACCACCCTTCTCCTCCTCCAGTCGTATGACCGGAGGTGGCTGCGTTCGAGTGAAGTTCGGGAACAATTCAGCTCCTGTTAGGATTGAAGGGTTCAGTTGTCGTGGCAGCTGCAGCATCTCCGCTGTTGCTTAGGTATACATATAACTTTCACTTACTCAGACATGACGAAAAAGAGCAGAATTTTTTTTGGAGAGTACGAGAAGCCAATACCAATTCGTGTAGCTTCGTGTATATATTGAGTGAAAGAAAGAAGGTATCTCCTCTTTTGCTGATGAGTTTTTGTTCTGAAATCATTCAAATACCTGTAATCTGTATATTGTAATGAGGTGATGAATGAGTGTCAAAATGAAGAATAGGAAAGCAATAACTTGAAGCTCCAAGAGGGAGAGAGGCTAAAAGATTGTCATCTTTCCTCTAGGAGTATTAGGATTCTTTACTATAATTAGGGCAATGTATGAGTTGGGAGCTATGTTGCGCGGACTCTCCAAAATGTAGTCGTTTCTGTGCCGAATTCTTTAAAAATGTACTACTTTTGGAGGATCTGACACGTATCCGGTCATATTTTCGGAGAATCCGAGCAATATAGGTTGGGAGTATTTTATTTAGTGTAGTGTGAAGACTCAAGAGACACTTCTTTGATTAAGCATATTCACAGAAGAAGAGATGGTCATCTTAGAAATTCTTTTCATCTTGTATTCTACTAGTGAATAGTGATATTTTTTTCGTTTTTCATTTTCAGTAAGATACTGAATTATTAATACCTTAGCTGTTTAGATGGAAAGAAGTAATTATGCCTGCCATAATGAGTATCTTGGCAACCTTTGATGATGAGTCATGTAATTATTTAAGGAATTACATTATATTACAGTTATCATATGAATATTTTTATATTTTCAGTGTAGTAGCATGTTATTATTTGTCTTCTTTTTCAGTCGTCAATTCAATATTTTGGTAATTGTAGTTGGCTTCATATAAAGTTTACGAAGAAAAGAGCGACCCGATTCACAAAGCATCTCGTGTTCACATAGGATTTGAGGAAAGGTCGTACTTCGAGGGAGTATATTGTAGGCAACTTACGCTAATATCAATGACTAATTTCACAGCTCGATCTTGTAATTCCGAGACTCCCTCTGTAAACTTTGTTGGGTTTTTTAATCTTATTTTAGCTTAAAAGAGGGTGAACGGGAAATGGGGGGAAAATAAAATATTTGTGTTTTCCTCCTTGACAAAGGGACATTGTCCCGTATTGAAAGAAGAAAAGACTTTTGATGGATATATATACAATTGTTCTTCTTCTAGGTCTTAAAGAGTTAAGAAGAAGGCAAGCTTCGCGCCGCCGTCTAAAATATTCGTTTTTGTAACGGAATCCAAATTATCCGTTGAGGGAACGTCCATTTTCCGTTTTTGTAGTGGAAAATTAAGTTTCCTCCTCGGTTTGAATAACCGTTTTATTTTGCGTAAATAGTCATTTATGTTGTGACCATTTTACGTAAACAATCATGATAATCCTTCTGAAGAGTTGTACCTCTTCATTTGAACTCAACATGTTGGCTATAAATAACACACTATTCTTTCAGATTTTTCATACGAAATTCTGAATTCTTCTCCATTTTTCTGCATTGCTTTAACTACAAAGAAAGCAACAATAAGTGTGATTTGCTATCGATCATTGTGTTCGCTGAAACACTGGGTTTTGAAGTACCACTACACCAGTGTGTAATTCGTTCTATCCTGAGAGGAAATAATCCACCGCCTTGAATACTAGGAGGGGATTAAGTTCCTTAAAGAAACACTATGAATTCAATGGGCTCGGATTAAATTATATTCTTTTTACATCCTGTTTATACGTTAATTTTTGTCTCTAAAATTATTTTACAAATACAGTGTACTAACAAACTTTACATAGAGCTTCATTAAAAGTCCATACAGTGGCGTCATTATCGCCACTTGCTTGGGATTTTGAACTTAACGGCAAGTTATCTCTCATATGTTTGGCATGTGGAATAAGTAAAGATGCCAAATTGCGAAAGACAAGTTGGGGAGGAAATAATTCATTCTGATAGTGAAACATTGGAAACTACGTGGACGGTTTGTATATTACGTTATTTGCTTTGAGCATCTCTTTCAATAACGATTTAAGGTATATATATTGATAAAGTTTTTGCCCTATCAGGAGATTTTTAACCAGTGCTAGCAGATTAGTTATTATTTTTATCAAATTATCAATTAATATTTATAAATAATTACCTATATTTACTTAATAAATAACCTAATTATATTAAAAAGTTATACAATCACTACATAGGACTTAAACTCAATAAATTATATTTCCTCTGTTTCAGTTTATGTGAACCTATTTCCTTTTTTATTTGTTCCAAAAAGAATGATCTCTTTCTAAATTTGGAAACAATTTTGGTTAAACTTACAATTCTATCCTTAATGAGAAGCTTTTATAACCACACCAATATTCTGGGCCCTTTTTTGAATTGTTTAGGACCACAAATTCCAAAAGTCTTTTTTTTTTTTTAAACTCCGTGCCCAGTCAAACAGATTCACATAAATTGGAACGGAGGGAGTAATAGTATCTAAATCAACTTGCGTGCAACACACTTTAATTGCCGTATCAAGTATCTACTATTTTTCACCAATAACTTTGCCAATCAAAATTTTGACTAGTGAAAATAAAAATCATTTAGCACATTTCTTTTTATGTTTTAGATTTGAATCCATTTTATATATTGTACTAGGTTTTACTCAACTCACCCACCCTTGGTTGCTATTTGCTTTTGATCATGTGATTTGGTTGAATTGAATGTTAGCTCAAAGATGGACCCTCCTCTACGATCAAGGGAAAAGGGAGTAGGGCGTGGGGCACTATGTTTAGCAATATGATCTGTCTGATACGATAATTTACGTGAATCTATTTTTTTTTAAAGGAATAATTAATTTTTAAATTTAAAAACAATTTGATTTAAATTTTTAATTCTACCATTAATAAAGAGCTTTTATATAATATAGAAATATTCTGAACATTATTTTAACTTGTTTTGGACCTTAAATTTTCTTAAAAAGCGTGTTACATGCTGACACTTTGTCTAAAATAATAGGCTGGCTTTTGCTAATGGTTGGAGACAATAGAATAAAAGAATGGCAAGTTGGTGGGGCTTCCCCTTACCCCTTTGTACTTTCCAAGAAGGGTACAATACAATTAACAAACTTTGAGAATGCTGTGTGCCGCCTGTATTGTCGTTATAATCTGCTTAGCATGTGTGTTTGCATGTGGACTATTATTACAAAGATAATAATATGCCAACTCTAGACGGCTTCAAAAGCAATCTACTTCCTTGAAACATATGGGTTTAAGACGTTCTATAAGTTTAATTAAATTCATGTTTGTCCTCAAAATCGGATAACAATTAAAATTATAAGTAATTTTAAGAATATGCGGATTAACTTGACAGAACGTGATAAATTAAGCTGCAATTGAAATATATAACGATAAAGTAAATTCAAACCATACAAATTGGACAATTTCAATTTTGGAAGATTAGTCACCCTCGAACCGGATGTACTAGGATCGGTCTCAAGACACAAATGAATAAGAGCTTAAAGAGAAAATGATAAAGTGTTTCTTATGAATGTGTGTTACAATGTGCCTTATGAATTATCAGACCCTCTTTATATAGTAGAGGAGTCCTATTTTAGGTACAATTCTATAAAAGGTAAATAAATCTCTTGATTTACTGATTGGCGGTCCCTTATCGATGCGTGACGTGATTCCCGCCGCAATATCCGACAGATTTTTCAGACTTCTATTGGTTACGCTGATAACGTTTCTTCAAGGTCGTTTGAGCCAGGTCCGATTCCGGAATCGAGACGTCGGTGTTCTCAAAGGTAGGTGTTCGACCCCCGAGTGCCAGCCCGGTGGGGCTTGGGGTCAATCTTCAGTTTTCTATTGCCATGTCTCGAGCTTGGCCTAACGTGTTGGATGCTAGGATGTTTTACGAGCTCGATTTCACATGTATACAGATAGTCCCGTCGTTTTTTGGAGAGTAGACAACGAGAAACGATTTGAGCTTCTGATTCTTACTTCTATACATCGTAATAGAAAAATAACTAAAACGTCTCGTCAATCGAGTCTTAATGGCATTAAATGCTTGTCATCTACTGGTCGACCATTCCTGGATACGAACCACCGTTGAAAAACTATAAATACATCTTCCTTTGTTCATTTAAACTTTACATCCAAGCTATCTACCTTCGTACCTTAGAAATCTCAATACTTTCTAGCACGTGTATCCTGGTTATTTGAGATATTTTGTAAGAACTCTTGTTCGTCTTCATCTCAAGCCATTAAGTACACTCCTTTAACTTCCCCCATTTCCTTATTTTTCCTTCATTTTCAAATAAATGGAGAAGAATTCAAAATTCGTTCCCCAAAACAAAACTCCTTCCTCTTCGCGGCCGGCTACCGAGGCCGAGGATACCGCTTCGCGTACTACCATCGAGGAACCAGTACTAGAACTTTATCTGAAAATGTTCATCCCTGGGGGTGCTCGGTCAATGTTGACTTTAAGGTTGAAACTACTTCCTCTGTACAAGACCGGTGCAAGGAGGTCTCGAGGTTCATCTGCTCGATCACCGAGGATGTTCTCCCTACGGTAAAAAAGGATTGCAATTAGGTTGACAAGCACATAGTGATTCCCGAACTCAATGAAGCCATCACCATCCACGTTGAGGGATACTTAAGTGTTTACACTTATCCCTTTACACTGGGCCCATTGGATCCGGTCATCATCGACTTCTGCAAAAGATACGAGGTATGCCTCGGTCAAATTCACCCTTCACTCTGGAGGATCATGATCCTTCTTCAGTTCTTTGTGAGCAAGATCAATGGATGCGCGTTCACCATCGACCACCTTATGCGCCTAGATAGTCCCCGAATATTCCGGGGGCGGGGGAGTGATCAAGCTCGCACGTTGGGATAATAAATCCCCATTATCAAGAATTGATGAAGATCAGGATCGAGCCTGGCATGGCCATTTTTTCAGAGTGAGGACCACAGACTTAGAACTTCGAACTTCAGAATTGATCCCAGTTGAGCATGTGTCGTTACCCGAGAAGTGGAATACATAACGTAAGTATAATTTTGCTTTCGAAATTTGATTTTATGCTTTTTTCTTCATTTGTATCGTGCTTTGTGGTGGTGCAGTTGTCGCTCGAGTCCCCAATGCAGTCCCTCGGATCAAGGAGTGGGTCGAGGGCATCGTATGAAAAATGCCCTATTTCGGGCGCTCATGGCGCGAGATTTTGAAGGGTCGGTGGGAGTCTCGTTCTCATGGTGAGAGTCCTTTCCTGAGTAAGTAATATTTGGGTTCCTCTTGTGTCATTAAGTTCTCGCTTGTTTTATTTCTTTTTGCAGGTTCATCCAAGGATATCAAACTGAGACCTCCATCCGGTGGTGAGAACTTCCTGGCATGTCCCCTGCTCCGAGACAGGGTGAAGAGAAGAAAAGGAAGAGGGCTCCGAGCTCTCCGATCTCGATGAAGAAGAAATCAATGAGAAGGTTGGTGCGCAAATCCAAAGAAAGCACTAGCGCTCGAGCACCATCTTCGGATTCACTCTATCGGTTGAGGCGAATCCTAAGAACAAGGAGAAGCCTTCAATCTGATGGCCCACGTGTCACTGCAACTCGAAGGGAAAGGGACCTCCGAACCGGAGAGAGGCGAGGTCGATCTGCCTGAAGTTAGGGAGGCCGACGAGTAGGTCGGGGCCGAGGCTTCCCACGATGTACGAAATTACATGGTGTGATAGACATCACCAAGCTGTCCTCGTTCACTAAGTCCATGTACAACGAGGCTCAGATGGTGAAAGAACGTCTCAACAAGAGGGCCCACGGGCCGGACGACCCCTTCTGCGGCTTTTTTTATGGCATGGATTTTATCGCCACAAGGATGTCACCAAATTGGGTGACTTAGAGGTGCCGAAGAATAGTCCATCTTCAGGAGCAAGAGAGTCTTCCTCAAGCCCGAAACTGATCAACCGGTTCCCAGCTCTGAGCGTGGACCGTGACCGGAAGCGATCCATCGTCATCTCCATCCCGGAGGATGCTGATGTGCCGTAGAATTTTGGCACATTTAATACTAATTACTTAGATTTTAGCTTGTTTTAAATTCATTTGTTCCTTAATTATTATGAAGTTTTGATGTTTTGCAGTACATGAGGCTTGAGGACCCGAAAACATGGAAATGAAGTCAAAAATCCACAAAAGAGCAAAAAGAAGACAAGAATGCGGCCGCATAACTCAAATGCGGACCGCAGAACACACGTGCGGACCGCAAATGCATAAGGCAACCGCAGATCAAAACACTTTGTTTGGCCATATAATGAAGATTATGCGGTCCATTATGCAACCGCATAACATGTTTGCGAGCCGCATAATGGATCACATAATTTTTGTAGAGGCTGCTAATCCCAAAGATGCGATGGAAAAATGCGGCCGCATATCTGCGATGGGCACCTGGAACCTGGATTTGAAGATTTTCGATAGACTTGAGGAAGATGCGGACCGCATACTTGTTATGCGACAGATATGCGGTCGCATAACTTGTCTGCAGGGGTACTTTTATCCAAAATTGGCCCCGACTTTTATCCCACTATAAATAGATTTATTAGTGTTTTTTGAGAGCATCTTGTCTGAAAAAGAAGCTACAATACAAGGCATTGAATAGTCCATCTTTTGGAAGCTTTAGAGTGAAGAATCGTGCACTTTTGTAGGCATTATGACATTGAATATTATTATCTTTTTGAATTTTAGCATGTGTGACTAGTTTTAAATGCTAAGGTTGTGGACCCTAAATGGATGTAATGATAATGGATGTTTACCATTTAATATATATATATAATGATTGGTTGATATATATTTATTTTTCATGCTTCATTTATTGTTGGTGGTTGCAAACATTAACAAATGTCATTATACTCTTTCTTTACTTGGAAAAGTGGGTTAGGGTTCGGTAAAAGTAAATATAAAAAACTCAAGGCGTTAAACCTTGTTTAATAGAATCGCTTAGGAATAAGTGGATTTTATTTGGCATAAATTGATTGTTCTTAATTGTAACTCTTTTATATTTGAAAAAATCATAAAGAGGAAAATACCACCCAATTATTGAAAAATATTGGATAGTCATTTAGAAATCATTTGCATATCAAAAGGACCCTCCATTAGAAATATATCATATTAACACTGATAGCATTACATTCCATTTAAGGGGACACAACATTGGTTTAGTTAATCAAATTTATTACAATCTTACAAAATTACACTTGTTCTTACTTCACTCCATTACAACACTCTTTTTAAACTAATGGAATAGAATCACGATTTAAGTTAAGTTTCACACTACTCAAGTAATCTTTTCACGCCTATTCCCTGTGGGATTCGACCCCAACCTAGTTGGGTTATTATATTTGACATCGACTGATTATGATGTTCACGGAAAGTCAAACAAAGAAGGTAAATATTGTGGAAGACATGCAACCAATGGGAAATCAAGAGTTCGAAGAAGCAAAGTATGTTCATAACTCTCAAGGGGGTTATCGCCAACAAAATCAATGAAGACCAAACCCGCAAGGTCAAGGCCAACAAAATTGGCGCAATGATCAAGGTGGGTCGAGTCAAGGCAATTGGAGCAACAACAACAATAACAACAGTTATGCCAACCGGAGTTCCAACCCCTATGTTCCACCCAAGTGGAAACATTCTAACTCATCGCACTACAATGAGGGTTCTTCAAGTAAATCCAAGTTGGAAGGAATGCTTGAAAAGATCTTGCAAAATCAAGAAAGAGGCGACGCTACAATGAAAAACATGTCTGAACTTGTGGGGTCACATACCGCTTCTATACAAAAGCTCGAAATGCAAATGTGAGACTTTTCAATGGAACAAAATCCAAAGCTCAAAGGTACCCTCCCAAGTGACACAATTGCCAACCCCATGGGAAATGTGAGTGGTCCCTCTTCTCATTGCATGGCCATCACCACGAGAAGAAGAAAGGTACTTCAAGGTGAAAATGAACAAGTGGTTGAAGTAGATGATCATGAGAAAGAAGTTGAGGCACGAGTTGAAGTGCCAGTTGTTGTTGTAAGTGAGAAGCTCCCCCAAGAGGTGAAGATCCAAAAAGCACGACATGATGAGGTAAAGGAAAAGGTGAAGGAGGCCCCAAAATCTCCACCACCAATTCCTCGACCTACTCACCTATTCCCTCAATGTCTTATTAGAAAGGGAGATGATAGCAAGTTCGAGAAGTTTTATGACATTCTAAAGCAATTTTCGGTGAACATTCCATTCTTGGAAGCCTTCCAAGAGATGCCGGGATTTGCCAAATACTTAAAGGACTTGATGACTAAGAAGAGATCCACCAAAAATAAAGTGGTGAGTATGACTCACCAGGTTAGTTCTATTATTGCAACAACAATTGTCGAGAAGAAAGAAGACCCGAGAGCATTTACCATCCCATGTACTATTGGTTTGAGAGATTTTGCAAGGGAACTTTGTGACAATGGGGCTAGCATTAACTTTATGCCTCTTGCTATTTACAAGCAAGTGGGATTGGTTTTGCCAAGACCTACAAGTATGAGGTTGCAAATGGTCGTCCGTTCAATCAAGATACCCATGGGAATTGTTGATGATGTCTTAGTGAAAGTGGGAAAGTTCCTTCTCCCGGCCGACTTTGTGATCCTCGATTGTGCGGTTGACAAGGAAATTCCTATCATATTGGGGAGGCCATTCCTTGCTACGGGAAGAACATTGATGGACTCAGAACGAAATGAAATCAAGTTCCGAGTTAATGGTGAAGAGGTCACTTTCCAAGCTAATAAGGGTATGAAGTTGTCGCATGCATATGAATGGATATCTGTCATTGATGATATTGATGAGGTGGAGGATGCACGTGATATGAAGATGGAAGAAGAGTGCCTCGGTGAGGCCTTGGTGGCAATATTGGTAAATTTTGATGGTGAAGAGACCCAACTTAGTCCAATATTGGTAAATTAGAGGCACTCTCCTAGATCGGCACATAACACCTTCGTTTCCTCCACTCAAATTTTGAGCGGAGGATGCTCGGGTCCTATCCGCCCCTGTAGGGGTGGCCAGTTACCTTCGATGTATGGTGACCGAGGAAGACCAAGCCAAGATGAACGAGGTTGATGCGTCATACCTGTTTAACACAACACAGTAGGCGGTAAGCCGGGTAATTTCAAATATCTCTTGATGACTTTAATTTGTATTTGGACTAATTCATAAACAACCCTAACATTTTTATTTGTGTATGTAGGCCTCGGTGATTTATCATGAAAATTTTCTTCGATAACGGGACAAGCTGAACTAGCTTGAAGTCGATGTCTAAGGGCTCGCTGAGAAGAGAGACACTTACAAACTTCTCAGCGAGCAACGTGAAGGGGAGGCTAAGAGCCTCACCTGAGCTAGAGGCGATTTGGAAGGAGCATGTTGGTGGCTTCAATACGATGACAAGTTCGGAACCTTTCGCATTCGAGGCGCCTTGCGTAAAGAAGGTCCAGATACCCGAAGAAGTCCCTGAGGTCAACAATAGATCTTTTTCGACCTCGGGGATTAGGGCCGGCGTAAAATTGGCCACAAAGTCTGACAAAATTTGAGTTTTAATGGCAGTCCGGGGCTGATATTCAATATCGTACCCGTTGATCTCAAAGGTCCATTTGGCTAACCTTCCCGAGAGCTCGGTTTTATGCATTACATTTCTCAAGGGGTAGGTGGTTACGACATATATGGGGTGACATTAGAAGTACGGTTTTAGCTTCCTAGAGGCTCTTAGCAAAGCGAGCGCCAGATTTTCTAGGTGAGGGTACCTACTTTCGGACTCGCCAAGGGTCCTCCTAACATAGTAAATTGGAAACTACGTACCTTTATGTTCGTGTACCAGGACTCTACTTGTCGTTATCTCCAATCCTGACAGGTATAGTATAGCTTCTCGTCTATCTTCGATGTGAGGATAAGCGGTGGGATTGATAGATATCGCTTGAGCTCCTCCAGGTCTTGTTGGAATTTCGGGGTCCAAGAGAAGTTGTTATTTTTCTTCAATGGTGAGAAGAAACGGTGGCTCTTGTCGGACAACCTCAAGATAAATCGTCCCAGGGCGGCTATGCATCCGGACAACCTTTATACGGCATTTACGTTGTCAATAACAGTGATATCTTCAATAGATTTGATCTTATAGGGATTGATCTCGATTATCGGTTGGATACCATGAATTCGAGGAATTTACAGGATCCGACTCCAAATGCACACGTCTCTGGATTCAGCTTCATATTGTACTTCTTCAATATGCTGAAGGTTTCCTGCAAATGTTTCAAATGGTCCTCTGCTCATAGGGACTTAACCAACATATCATCAATATAAACCTCAACTGATTTACCTATTTGTTCCTCAAACATCCGGTTTACTAGGCGTTGGTAAGTGGCACCGACATTTTTAGTCCGAATGGCATCACGTTATAGAAGTAGGTGTCGTACTTAGTGATGAAGGAGGTTTTCTCCTGATCGCCCGGATTTATCCGTATTTGGTTGTACCCGAAATAGGCGTCGAGAAAACTGAGGATCTTGTGGTCGGCCGTTGCATTGATCATGCGATCGATGTTGGTCAGAAAGAAAGAGTCTTTGGGACATGCCTTATTAAAGTCTTTATAGTCTACACACATTCTTAATTTATTCCCTTTTTTAGGGACTACCACTACGTTTGCTAACCAATCCGGATATTTAAACCCCCTTAGATACCTCATCCTTGATGAAAGCATGTTTGACCTCGGACTGGGGTCTCCTCTTCTGCTTGATCAGGTGGAACTTTGAGTCCAGGCTTAGCTTTTGAGTGGTTATTTCCGGTGGTCTCCCTATCATATCAAGGTGGGACCAAGCAAAATAATCATCGTTAGCTATAAGAAATTGAATGAGTTTTTTCCTGTGCTCGGGGCTTAACCCCGTGCTCAGGTATACCTTTAGATCGGGAAAATATTCGATTAGTACAACTTGCTCCAATTCCTCGACTGTTGATTTGGTAGCGTCAGAATTGTCGAGGGATATGAAATATCTGGGGCTTACGTAGTCATCATCCTCGTCCACCCTTTGTTTCACAGGTTCCGTCAAGGTTGGTGCTGGTAATTGCTATTTGGCCTCGTCTTTGGACGTCGGATTTGGGTCCTTCGATATCGAGAGAGTGGATGTCGGGATCACCTCATCAAACACAAACATTTCTTTGGCGGCTGATTGTTCCCCCTAAACTATTTTGATTCCTCCCGATGTTGGGAATTTCAGCACCTAGTGCAGTGTTGGGGGTATTGCTCTCTTGTTGTGAGCCCATGGCCTCCCAAACAAAACGTTATATCTCATATCTCCTTCGATTACATACAACTAGGCTTCCTGAATGGTTCCGGTGACATTCACCGGTAATGTTATCTTCCCTTAGTGGTCTCACATGCGATGTTGAACCCGTTCAGGATTCGGACCACAGGTACAATCTAATCTTGTGAGGCCAAGTTGTTCCACGACCCTCGATCTGATGATGTTCGCTGAGCTACCTGGATCAATTAACACATTCTTAACTCGAGATTTATTTATGAGTGCTGATATTATGAGTGCATTGTTTTCTGGCTGAACGATTCCCTCAGCATCTTCGTCGCTGAAAGACAAGGTTCCTTCCGGTGTGTAATCTCAAGTCCGTTTTTCCATTGTGAAGGATATTTTGGTGCATTTCAGAATCGACCCCTGTGAAACATCCACCCCACCGATGATCATGTTAATGACGTTCTAAAGTTCCTCATGTCTGATCTGTTTGTTAGAATCCATATTCCTGAAGTGGTTATTGGCTCGATCACTTAGGAACTCTCGGAGATGTTCGTTGTTGAACAGTCTTCCATTCTGTGGACATGAGTGTCGTGATATTTGAACATTAGGTTAGGATCCCTTTGAGATGGATCAGACCGTAAAGGTCAACGCCATTTGGTATCTTTGATGCGTCCAATGGAAGATACGATAGCGGCGGCATCGACGTTGAAGTTGCATTCTGACAATCTTGGTGCTTCTTTAGGCCCGACGGGACTGTCGAGATTGTTTTTGCTCATGACTCCCCGGTTGTTTTGACCTCGATCACTTCTCTTTCATTTATCATAGGATTCCGCCCTGACCCACTTCTTCTTCGGTCTCCATTGTACAGTTGATACTAGGGGTGTTCGTCGATCGGTACGATACGATATTTAGACATTTCGGTTCGGTTTCTTAAAATGCTATACCAATACCGTACCTAGTTAAATTTGGTATGGTTCGATTTTTCTCCTTTCCATTTTGGTTTATTCGGTTTGGTAACTTCAGTTTATTCGGTTTGAATACTAACTAGTGCATAGAGTGATAGACTGTAATACTCTTAATTAAAGTACTCAAAAGTAAAAAACAAAAAACGTTTATTGATAAAAGTTTTGTCCAAAACCAGCAAATATCAACACAGAGAGAGAAAATTGTACATAAAGGAATAAATTTGATCATTAGAAATATCTTGTTACTTGCTTAGAGTTAATTTATGAACTTAGAGAATTTCGGAAAGTAAAATTTTAGTTTTTGTTATATTTATGATATAATTAATAATATGTGCATTATGTAGTATAATATATATTTGTACGGTATTAGTATTTCGGTATTTAATTTTGAAATACCAAATACCATACTTAATACCAATTTTTTTGAAAACTTAAACCAAATACCATACCGAATACCAAAATATTGAATACCAAATAACAAAATATTCGGTTTTGGTACGGTTATTCGGTATTTACCAAATTATACACGGCCCTAGCTGATACCGGTCCCTTTTTTATCTTGGTTCACGATAATTTTCTCTCTTGACTCTGTCGATGGTTCTGATGGGATGCACAGACCCGGAAGGAGCGCCAAGTTGATCATCTTCGACCCTGATTTTCGATTGATACCGGTTATGAACGTCAGCCCAAGTGATAGTCGAATATTCTATCAAACTTTGTTTCTAACTGTTGTGAAGCCAATGAGCTTCGAATATTGGATCCTTGGGTGAAAGCTTGAACGGCCCAATCATCTGTGACAGGGGGGCAAATCCATCAGTTCCATTTGAAATCGGGACACGAATTCCCTGAGCATCTCGTTATCCCTCTGCTTTACTTTGAAAACGTCTGACTTCCTAGTCTTGACCTTGATATCCCCAACGTCTGCCTTTACGAATTAATCTGCAAGCATAACAAACGAGTCAATAGAATTAGGAGGTAAGTTATTACCATATCATAGCCCCTTAGGACAGGGTATCCCCGACCTTTTTCAACTAGACATACTCAATCTCATCATCCTCCAAGTCGTTCCCTTTGATGACACACGTATAGGAGGTCACATGCTCATTTGGGTTGGTCGTTCCGTTGTAATTAGGAATCTCGGGCATGCAAAACTTCTTAGGGATCGACTTTGGAGCCGCGCTCGGAGGAAAAGGTTTTTGAACGAACTTCTTGGAATCCAGGCCCTTCAATATTGTGGGTGCTCCTAGGATTTGGTCGACCTTGTAATTGTAGGTTTCCACCTTTTTGTCATTGGCTTCGATTTTCCTCTCCCCTGGTTCTATCCGTTTGTCAACTCTTCGATCATTTTTATGAACTCAAGGTTAGTCCCCGATTTGTTTTCGTTCGTCTTTTCCGTGATCGTGTCATTTCTGCGGGTTACTTTACGGAATAGTTCGGCTCACCCCTGCTCGGTGCTCGACTTTGGTTATACAACTGAGCTATCACCGCCTGTTGAGCCTGTAGTATTTCAAAGATCATTCGCAGGTTGATCTCGTTATTTTTGTCGTCGTGTGTATTCTGGGAAATTAAACGGACTCCCTGCGTACGCTATTTTAGGGGTCAGTAGGCTGATTTGTTTCGATGGTCACATGCGAATTGGCATCGACGGGGTCTGCTATCGGGATTCCACCGAGATTGACCGGGGGAACCTCGTTGTCGATTGCTACGTTGTTGTTCTCACCATGGTGGTTGGGCTCTGTGTTCGTGTTTAGAGGGGCAGACTGTGGGTTTGACATTTCGATTTTAACCTGGAATAAAAAACACTTCGTAGAACAAGTATAAAATATGGTGTGTTATGGTAATTCGTATCAAATTGCCGCTATTATCCTTAGCCCCATGGTGGATGCCAAACTGTTTACCCTCAAAATCGGATAATAATTGACTTTATAAGTGATTTTAAGGATATTTGGATTAACTTGACACAAAGTGATAAATTAATTTACAATTTTAATAAATAACGACAAAGTAAATTCAAACCACACGAATTGGGCAATTTCAGTCTTGGAAGATCAGTCACCGTCAAACCGGATGCACTTCGATCGGTCTCAAGATAGATGAATAAGAGCTTAAAGAGAAAATGATAATGTATTGCTTATGAATGCATGTTACAATGTGTCTTATGAATTATGAGACTCATCTTTATATAGTAGAGGAGTCCTACTTCAGGTACAATTCTATAAAAGGTAAATAAATCTCTTGATTTACTGATTTACGGTCCCTTATTAATACATGTCGTGATTCCCGCTGCAATATCCGGTCGGTCACGGATATTTCAGACTTCTGCTAGTTATGACAATGTGTCTTCGAGGTCCTTTTAGCCAAGTCCGATTCCAGAATTGCAGCCTCAGTGTTCTCTAAGGCAGATGTTTGGTCCTTGGGTGCTAGCCTAGTGAGGCTTGGGGTCGATCTTCAGTTTTTTATTGCTATGTCTCGAGCCCGGCCTACCATATCGGATGCTAGGATGTATTACGAGCTCGATTTCATCCGTATATATTTAATTAAAATACTTTCTCCTCAAATAGTATACATATTTAAAACAAAACGAAATTATTATATATTGTCATATTCATTATAAATCCATTGATTCTAAATTCAAAATTTGTTTCTGCTTGAAAACTATTGGTTGGAAAATTGAAGGGTAAGCTAGTGTTGCATCAAAGAAGTTCCAACAAGTTATTAAGGGTCGTTTGGTTTGGAGACAAGTTAATCTTCATTTGATTTTAATCTTGGTTGGTTGATATTAAAATACGTAAAGTTAGTTAAGATTCGATCCCCCGAGCATCTTGCGTGCGCTATTGGCGAAGCTACTCCTTCTTACTGGATGTTTGGTACCCACCAAAGCACATAATCTTCTCACCCACTACTGGATTAGTCTACGGGCTGGTGAGACTATTACACTACAGATTGATGGACTTACTAATTTCTAATTTGCTGACTGATTCAAAGAGTTAAGACTGGCGTTCCCGAGCGAAGACTTGGTTCCTCCCTAGGACGTGGTCAGCGAAAATTCATTATTGGGGACAGACATACCTGTAAAATAGCAGTAGCCACTGATAGGATTCTCAATCAACAATGTCAAAAAGTAATATGTGTTTATGTAGCTATTAGGCAAAAAGTCAATTTGCTTGTGCCTTCTGTTACCTACCGTAGGACCTCCGTCCCCGGAGCGAAAAAAGAGGAGCATGAACAAGAGGTTGTCCTCTCCCGGCCCAGTAGTTTCATTATGTGGGATTAGTTATCCTGATATTATTTCTTATTGACTGTTTGGTATGTCATAATAATCCTTGGATTGTCAATTTTACTGATGTATCCTCGAATAACTTCTCTGACTATTCCCACCTTTGCAGGTATAACTGATATCAGTATTATTTTTAATTCTGGGATAACTTATCTCAGGATTAGTAACCAAACAAGGGATAAGAAGACACTAAATTTTTTTTCCATAATTTTTTTTTTGCTTATTTATCATATCAAACTACCCTTTAGAGTTTGCGCAATGGAGTGAAAATTTACACAATTTATAGTTCCAAGTTTCATGGAAGAAATTAAAAATTAGCCAAATTTACAAGTGGTCATTCCAAAATAGCTACAATATCAAAAGTAATCGAAATTTATTCACTTTTCATGTAATGATAAATCTAAACGAAAACACAGTTCAAATCCGGAAAATACTCCAGCATAATTTAGTGGAATTCCAGTATAATATACTGGAACTCCAGTATACTATACTGGAGTTCCAGCAAAGTATACTGGTCCAGCATAATATGATGGAAGTTCATACACATGTGCTCGAATCTCCAGTATATTATGCTGGAACTTTTCGCGTGTTGGAATTCCAGCATATTAATATGCTGGAAGTTCATATACAAGTGCACCGAACTCCAGCATATTATGTTAGACCGGTCTCTGTTGCAGCAAAATAGTGGCTATTTTCCAATGATTGGCAAACGCTGACTATTTTTGAATGACTAATACAAAAACTGGTTAGCCGTGCTATTTTTACAAGTTTCTCCTTGTACTTTACAATTTGAATGTAGTCTCCAGAAGTGCACAAAAATATTCATGTGGCTGGTTTTCACCATCCAAATGAAAGCACGAAAAGTTGTTTGGGCTGTATATATTCATCTTGACCTGAAGAACCAAAACAAAGGTCCTTACCATGAAAACCTGATTCACTGAACATCTAAAAACAACTTCACCAAGATAATCATATCCAAAAATCTTAACATGGACATAAATGTCTAGTAAGTCAATAGTTGTATGTTACAAACTTTCAACAAAATTTCATATTACAAGCTTTACTGACTAGTAGAAAAACAAGAAACCTATCAAAAATTATCTGACTACAAACTTCTACTACCACCAAACCCCCCCCCCCCCC
>ML249701.1:47908-149986 GCA_005239495.1 Nicotiana undulata
ACCCCACCCCACACACACACACATCCAAAAAAAGGAATTACAAATAAAAAACAACACAGAGCCCTTTACCCTGAATCAGACTCTTTAACCAAGAAAGAAGGAAATATGACAGCACTACAACTACATATCACTGCAACCTTTTGGGAGGTTTTGGCCAAGCAAAAGGTCCGAGTGTTCCAATTTTGAAGGAACTTCTAATCACACTACATATCTTTAAGACAAGCAACATCCAATCTTGAGACTTTTAGGGAATCCTTTGGTGAGTTTAGTAGGAGTCTATGAATTTTAGATTGTTTATGATCTGCAAAAAAAGAATCACATAATATGATAGTCAAAAAGAACGAGTTCAATAAACTCTAAATTAGCATATCTGTCAAGATAAAGCAAAATTTCTCTGATTCAATGAGATTGATGATAAGTTGATATGTCTACCTCAGATAACATGGAACTTCCAGTTTTTCATCTAAAGCAATTCGTATTTGCTTGATCGCTTGTATAACTTGCCTTATCTTTTCTACATTCTTATAATTACATCATTTCAGATGACAATGTAGTTTCTATTAAACTTTAGCAATGTGTGAAGTGTAGTCGACCGTGGTATTTTGATGTACTTGAATAGAGAATATGAAGAAGCACTAAGATTTTTATAGTTTTAAAGCTGGTTTGGATGGCGGTATCTATTGTATTGGATTGTTATTTAAAATACAATATTTGTTTTGATTGTTACTTAAATTTTAATGTATCATATCGTCAAATCTGTGTTATATAACGACCGATTTGGTGTGATCGCGTTGTTACCTTGTTTTGTTTTTTCATCTAGCCCTTTCTTATTATTAAATATTTCTATTTTATCCTTTACCCGACTTTTTTATATAATTAGTCTACCTCGTACCTTATCTTTCTTTGTAATATTGCAGTTTATTCTTTATATTATTGGTACATGACAACATCATGAAATAACAATAAACAGTATAATTGATACAAATAGTGTATATATTAAAACGATACAGTACAATATAATACGATACGAAGGTTGTTACTTATTTTATTGTATCGTATTGTTACGTTAAATTGCAAACATGATGAGATTTTCAGAAAGCATATCCATATATGCTGATATGATATAAACTTACTTATCTGTGTTCTGTGCCTTTTACTTTTGGCTACTCCATGGAAAAGATTGCTTTCTGCATTGCAATCAGTTTCTGTGCCCATTAAAAGACAACTATCAGATATTATATCACTCAGTTTTTCCACGACACAAGCATTACGAAATTCAAACCTTGCAAAGAAAATTTTCAGCTGTACCAGAAAGCGTCCAGCTTTATCAGGATTCTCACAAAGAAATTTTTGGAAGGAGATGAAAGCCATACCTCAATCAGCACCATGTGTCTCGCTGTCGGATCCAATATGAACATTTTTTTTATCTTTGATCAGCTGCAGTTTCTCAATTTCCTCATCTTTCTGAGATATCGTATCCTTAAGAGACACAACCTGGAAGATCAAAAATTACAAGAGACTCCAATTCACACCCTACAAAGTAAAGTCAGTCTGCATATCATATCTCTCAGTTTTCTTGAAAATGCAAAACCAAAAAGATTGGCACAACATATAGGAGAATAGAGTTGCATAACTCTTACGTCGATTGGCTTGTTTCCTCAGCCTTAACCATATAGGTAATATGACGGAGCATAAAAAAGTTTTCAGTTCTAGCACAGGGATTGAAAATTACTAATAAGCATTTAAAGGTAAAAGAACACCTGCTCCATTAAATCTCTTACATCCCTGCCCTCTTTACTACTTCGAGCAGCACCTAGCTCAACTCCAGATACTCTTTCAGCAAACTTTAATGTGCTCATGGTTTCTGAATATGAACCAACTTCAGGATTTAGCTGCACAAACATAAGTGTTTTCGCTTGGCCACCTGTACAACAAAATAAAATAATAAGTGTGCAACAGCCGAGCACATTAAGTTGCTTCCATGTGACCAGGAGGTCAAGGGTTCGAGCCGTGGCAACAACATTTTGCAGCAATACAGGGTAAGGCTACGTACAATAGACCCATGTGGTCCGGCCTTTCCCATGACCCTGCGCAGAGCGGGAGCTTAGTGCACCGGGCTGCTCTTAACAGCTGAGTACATTAACTGTTGAAATATCTCCAATACTACTTGCTTACAATTCATAAGTACCTAATGAAGCCTGAAGGAGTTGAGTCAGCTTGCTGTTTCTGTAAGGGACATGAGCATTTTTTTGTGCCAAAGCAGAAATGACATCTCCTAGGGCAGATAATGACTTATTTATATGTTGTGCCTCTTTCAGTCTGTCTCCTGTCACCTCAGAGCGGTCTACTCTTTCACTTCCAGCGAGATCCACCAAATTAAGACTACTTCGCATGGATGAATCACTTTTTATATCCATCCCGCGAACATGAATAGTTACAACGCTGGGCACGTATTGCAGTTACTTTATTAATGTATACTATAGAAAAGCACCCTTCATAAAATGAAAAAAAGAGAGAAGATATGTACTTAAACTACAAAGTATAGAGATGAACTCTTTAAAGTTGTTATACGGTACCTGTGTGATCGACTGCTTCTTTCATTTAGGGCAGTGGAACCTCTTGCTCGATTTCTTAATCCAATATCCATCAAATCTAAGACATCAGAGGTCCTGTTTACTGGATGCATGCTCGCTTCAGGAACAGCTAAACCGTTAGGTTGGGAGGTGGATAATATCCCAAGTGTGTGCAAATCAAGGAAAACAGTTAACGAAAATCATGTTATATGCAAGTCGGAGATGGTCTTCTGGTAATTAATTGTAAATGTAAGACAAAGCAGTATCAGCAAAGAGGAAGGAAGGATATTTCTTTTGTGAATTATCACTTGAGAGTAAGTCACGAACTTGTTCGTTATATATTTCTATCATTTGAACTGTAATTTCATATGTGAAGGTGCTCCCTCTCATTTGAGAAATTCTGAAAAGATCATTTAAAGCTCGATAATTGACACCCAAGTTCTCCTCAGTCACTTTGTCAGGGCCAGTCTGGAGGTCAATTTAATGTGACATCAGGAAAGTGAAACAAATTTAGTATAAACATATCTAACAGAGTTATATACAGAAGTTCTTACCATGGTGTATGTTTTTCCTGATCCAGTCTGACCATAGGCAAATATACATACATTATATCCATCAAGCACGGACTGTATCAGGGGCTGAATATCTGAATAGACCTCGGCTGTAAATGAAATGGAAAGGTGAGATTCATTTTAGAGTTCATTATGTAGAACGCGTAGATAAAAGAATCAATTAAGATCCGCAATCAAATGGAGGAATCTGAAACCTTGTGTTGCAGCTGGACTGTAAACCTTATTAAACTTGAAAGACCTGTGGCCTTCCTTTCCTTGTTTGGAGGGATTTACAACAATAAGCTCCCCATTTTCTCCAATGTATTCAACAACTGATTGTTTTTCCTTTTGTCCACGAAGGAATGGCCTAATCCGACAATATACTCTGATATTTCCTAATTGAAAAATAACCATAAGTAAATGAAAAGGACAGGTAATAACTTTCAGTCCTCAATATTATCGCACCTTTTAGCTCCTGCACCTCATTGTGCAGTTTGCGATTCTCATCAAGGACTGCAGAGTAGTTAGCAGCTGCATGTCCTAGTGCTCTAACGTTTTCACCTGTAATCGAAATTTGACTCCATAAGGTAAATCTATATAAGTCAATATTTAAACTTGTGCTGATATCTTATACTTGTACTGCAATGCAATCAATGACCGACGTTATTATAAAACCTCAAGAAGTTGAACTGACCTAGTTGATTGAATCCCTCTCCATAGCTCTTTTGTGTTTTTTCAACTTCTTGCCTTATTGACTGAGAAGAAAACCTTAGTTCCTGAACATTATCGAGGTCCAAGTCACACGTGCTACAACACTAACATTTCAGAAAAAAATTAGAAAGAAAAATAAAGAAAAGAGATCAAGCATACACGAAGTGCGCCTAGCTGGAATTCTGTAAATATTTGGTAAATATGCTCCTTCTTGGTCCAATTCTCAGATTTTGATTGAGAAAATGTCTCAATTTCCTTTATCCTATTTCTTGATTCTGTCAAAAGGCTTGTCGCCTCTTTCAACTTCTCTTCAAGCTCTTGCTGAGATTCTGTAGCCTCTTTTTCCATTTCTAAGGTGTGATGTTCATACGATTTCTTAGCTATTTCCATTTCTTGCTTCAAAGCTGCGATTTCTTGCTTATGATCTTCCTTCTCTTTCAACTCATACGATTTCTTAGCTATTTCCATTTCTTGCTTCAAAGCTGCAATTTCTTGCTTATGATCTTCCTTCTCTTTCAATTCATACGATTTCTTTACTATTTCTAGTTCTTGCTTCAAAGCTGCGATTTCTTGATTATGATTTTCCTTCTCTTTCAATTCATATGATTTCTTAACTATTTCTAGTTCTTGCTTCAAAACTGCGACTTCTTGACCGTGATCATCCTTCTCTTTTGATTCATACGATTTCTTAGCTATTTCCAGCTCTTGCTTCAATGCTGCAATTTGATCATCCTTCTCTTTCAATTTAGGCACATCCTGCTCCTCGTTTTTCTTTTTCTCCTCCATTTTGTTTTTCTCATTCTGCATGTGATTTCAAAAAACAAGGAATAGTAAAATTAAAGATTGTTGAGAAGAATGACAACAGCTGAAGTTTTTCAGAAGTATCTAGTCTTTGACATGATATCTTTTGCGATCAATAACAAATTTTACTTGACACAATTAACGAACAAATTCTAGGCAACACTTGTATCATAAGCAAAGAGATTGTTAATCTGAGCAAGTAAATGTCCGCGACAAAAGCCAACAAATGGGAGAAAGTGTAGGTGGTTTAATGCCCAGGACATCAGATTTATTTGGATGGTTGTTATGTATCGTTTCATAATGTATCGTATCTGTATCGTTTTGATGTATACAATTTTTGGATAGACTGTATTGTTTACCATCGTTTCATGATGTCATGCACCAACAATATGAAGAATAAACTTGCAATATTACAAAGAAAAATATGAGGTTGAATCATTATATAAAAAAGTAGGATAAGAATGAAATAGAATTATTTAATAATAAGAAAAGGCAAGATGAGAGAAAAAATAAGGTAACGATGCAACAACACCAAATTGGTCATTACGTAAAGTGACACTTTTTGTTGTTACGTAACGACGGATTTAATGATACGAAACAATAAAATTTAAGTAACAATCAAAATAAACATTGTAGTACAACAGGTAACAACCATCCAAACAATATGTTATAGAGTTAAAGCACACGAAAGTAGAGGAAACGAAAGGGAGAGAATACAAGTATATAGCTCAACATACTGAATATTGAGCTAGCAATGCGGCAGAGGAAACCAAACTGGGATTTACCTTAATCTGCTGAAGCTGGTTCATGACAATCTGAAGAGCAGAAGAATTGAATGTGTAAAGGTAGAAACTATGGAAGAAGTAAAAAGTCACAAGACTTGAGAACTTTTCCTAGATGGTGAAATCCATAATTACCTGTGTCTCTTCACTAGTCCCAGTTGCAAGGGCTTCTAGGACTCTGATCCTCGACTGGTATTTCTCTTCACGAGTCTTAAATAGATTGTTTTGCTGCAGACATAGAAAGAAAAATGTTATGAACCATATTCTCTGGAAAGAGAAATTGAGAAGACAGCAGCTATATATTATACCGTTCTAAGATGTTCAGCTTGAGTGGATATCCGACGCTCAATTTCTTGCACCACTTTTCTCAATAGGCATGCTACACGCTGACGGATTAGACAAACCAAATGATGTTAGAGAATATGCTTTGTAATGTATTTCATGTACAAGAGAAATTCTATGAATCGATATGTGTATTTCAAGCGCGCACTTGAGGTATCTCGCCATTCTTCCGCTCAATGCTTTCATCAAGAATCCCGTTGACAACACTTAGAAGTGACTGTGTTGGGGCAATCTGAGAGAAATAAGAAATGAAAGAAGGGAAAATAAGTACAAATTCAAAATCCCAGATGCAGAATTTATCCAACTAACAAGATAGATTCATTGATAAAGGGACTTGTACTAACATCCAAACTGTTAGATTTCATCATTTCTGAAATCTTTGCAGCAGGAATTTCAGTGTGGCTCCCTTGTTTAAGCTGAAATACTTCATGGAACTTATGTCCGACGTGATGTAATAATGCAGCTGATGGCTCTACAAAGTTGAGAAAGGAAAATTTAACAGTCTGAGAAAGGGAACAAACAGTTAGATAACTACTTTAACAATGGATTAACTTTTTAGTACAAAGAAGAGCACATTACAATAGACGGTTGCAAAGAAAATATCAAACGAATGTATTTGGGAAGAGAATGAAACAACAATACCTGCCATTACAGGGCTTCTCAATGCACGCTGGAATTTTGAATCTGATCCGTTCTTCTGCCGTTCTCCTGGGGATGGAGAAGACTGAGTTCTTGAAAATTCTTCTATGTATGAAACATCGCCACATCCAAAATTTTCTCCCAACAGTTTCCATCTTCTATTTGTATCAGCTCCAGATTTACCGGATAATAATGTGCTAGAATTGTGTCCTCCATCATTCAGCGTTAATTCTGCCTGAAGCGTTAAAAGGCACTCCACTACTATTTTCATAGAACCCTGGACAATGTATCTGTGTCAAAATTTCGAAAACAGAAAATAGATGGCACTTTGATTGCATAAAGACTAAGAAGGATCACACTTGCATATGGAAATAGCTAAACAACACAAATGGCCTGCAAAATTAAGAAATACAAACACTTTTGATAATCATAAGTAAACATGAAGTGATCAACATATGTTAGTTAGGAAATGAGCACGAGTTTATATTCGTGCTACTAACCTGTTCCAAGTCTGATGCCTGAAACCTGGGCAATCCCATTTCATCGATAGCTGAAAAAAACCTTTTAATGTTTTCTGAGCCTAACTCCGGAGAGTGTTGTGAACCACCACACTAGAACAAAAATTACAGTTAAATCGACAAAACAAAACCATCCTTACTCCTTCATACTGTAAAAATAAAAAAAATTATAAAACTACCTCTGGTATAGAACCTGGTTTCAACTTATTCAATAGTTGGCATAAGATAGTGCCATCAACCAAGAAAGCTCGCAAATCCTCATCAGAAGAATTTATTGGCAAACGCAAGTGAGGAAGAACACTGTTTAACCATTCTACCAATTTTGCCCGTTGCTTAGCTGTAGAAACAACAATTTAGAAGAAATAGCCAGAACAAGAATTTGATCAGAATCAAATGGAACAAATGTTTTGCCCCTTCAGCCTCACCATTATTACTTGACAAAGGCTCAAAGACGTCCCCAGTACTGTATACGCTTGAGCTTCTCCGTCTACCATAATCTTTGGCAACGCGATCGAGGATTGAATTCATGATAGTGAACTATAGTGCAACATGCGATCCAGAAGATATCTGCATCGCATAGAAGCAGAAATGCTGAATCAATATATCTCTGGGCTAATAAAGCAGAAAGAGTTGCATCTTGTTCTAAAACTTCTAAGACTAAGCCGTGCAATCCTAAAATGACTACGTATAGTCTCCTAGTGAATAAATGGAGAGGAGAAATGACAGGAAAAAGAGAGACAGATTTATGAGTGACAAGCATCTGCAATTTACATGTTTCAAAAGCTAATGAGACAATTAAAAAGAATTCAAACTCTCCTAGTAGCTGCCTTCTAGCACATAAATCAAAAATAATTAAAAGAACCAAAACTAAATACTGATTACTCTACATTAACTGATGCAAGCTGGGTGAAGAAATTGACTAGTTGAATTCTGCAAAATTCAAAAATTAAAATGAGGTGGTCACACAATCAGTATATTTGTCTTAAGAAATCCATTGAATACGTACAAATTCTTACTTTAGAACCCAGTAACATAAAAAGGTTAGAATCTCGAACCCACTAACTCCAAATTCTGGCTCCGCCTCAGTCGTCACCAAACATAAGCAAAAAAAAAAAAAAAAAAAGGTACCACGCACTTGGCGGAAGAAAAAATGGCTCGGGGCAAATTGGTAGAGCTATAAGAAATGAAATAAAAGTTTCATTTGTCTGTCAAATTAAATTTTCAGATGAGGTGGTCACACAATAACCTAGCAATTGCATAAGTAATCAACCATTCTACTGCAATTTATTCAACCAATTGAACGCAATCAGACTATCAGAGAGGTCATTGTGCCAAAAACTCAGGACAAAAAGAAGATAAACTCAACTCACTAAAATCTTTCAACGCTATTTCTTTTTCCGAGATTCAACTGCGTGCATGGAGGATTACATACAAACGTGGAATCGAGAACACAAAAGTTCCAGCATATAAAAACAAGCATTATCAAGCACAACACATAAAACATAACCACGAATGAAAAATGGCCAAAAATCAGCGTAAGAAGTAGAATTTCAAAAAGAAAAAAAGGACTGAAATTGTGAAGAAAAGAAGAACCTGTGAAAGTGCGGAAAGGCATAACCTATGTTAGTATTGAAGCTTTCAGTTAGTATTGAATTCCGTATACCGTTGGCCTTCTGTGGAAGGTTGAAAACCTGACCGCTTTCCGTTTAAGTAGGAGATCTCACGTCCATCTTTTTCCTATTTTTATCTGTTTGATTCAGTGCTGATAGGGGTTCGTTATATGATCATTTAAAAATAAGCAAAGACCTTAATTATGGAGATGTTACTTTTCTGTTTCCACAAGAATTAATTTGCTGGATTTTTTTTTAACTTTATAATTACAAGCGTGCTATTTGGTTGTACAAATGTAATTACATAATTAAATTAAATTTCAAATGAAGTAATTATCAAAACTTAAAAGTTAATATAATTGCCTATAAGAAATTTTATATTAGTATAAATGATATATTATATTTGGTATTTAACAGCTTGTTTGGATGGTTGTTACCCATTGTATTGTATCCTATTATTACTTTGAATACAATATTTGTTTTGATTATTACTTAAACTTTATTGTATCGTACCCTTAAATTCGTTGTTACATAAAAACGAAAAGTGTCACTTTATGAAACGACTAATTTGGTGTGATGACGTCGTTATCTTGCTTTTTCCTCTCCTCTTGTCCTTCCTTATTATTAAATAATCATATTCCTTTACCCTACATATAATAATTTTACTCTATATCCTATTTTTTTTCTTAGTAATATTGCAAGCTTATTGTCACGACCCAAAATCCGTTAAAGGTCGTGATGACGCCGGACACCACTGTCATGCAAGTCAACACTAAATAGTTGATTAAATTCTCATTTTAATATTATTTTTTTGAAATCATATATTTCCTTCAACTTAACTAGTGAAAAGGCGAACTTTACAGAATAATAATAATGTTTTCCGATTCAATACTGAGTATCCCATAATCCTTCCAAAACCCGGTGTCACAAGTACATGAGCATTTACTAGGAAATAAAATAAACTACAATAACTGTCCGGAATACAAATTTGGACAAAAAGGAAAAAAATACAAGTACTCTGAAGGAGACTCTGCTGGTTGCGAATCGTCTCATAAGATGCCTCGTATCAACCACGCTGCTACGCCCATAAGGCCACTACGCATATATGTGTTTGTACAACAAAATGTACAGCAAGTGTAGTATGAGTATGAAAACAACGCGTACCCAGTAAGTATCCAGTCTAATCTCGAAGAAGTAGTGACAAGAGGTCAACTCCGACACTTACTATGGCCAACAATAATATACTGATAATATGATAAATTATGGATTTTATAAGGCAACTGTAAACTCAATAACATAAAGCAGGTTAACAATTCTTTTATTAATCGGAGTTTTCCAAATTTATTTTCATTTTTTAACAATTTATATCTCCGGCCAATGAGGCCACATAAATTATCAATAATTCCAAAACAATCAATTAAGTCATGCACAAATCATGTCGAGGTCGTACGGCCCGATCCAACATAATATTAAAATGTGCACTGCCAGAGGGTCGAACGACGCGAACCATAGATACATTTATTTAATCTACCGAGGCGTTCGGCCCGTTCCACAAAAGATAAACACATTCAAACAACCAAATCAAGGATTTATGTAGGTTTGATGTTCAAAGAAATATCAATTCTCATTAACAATCAAGTGACCCGTCCAAAACTCAAGTAGGTGAAATTTAACCTCTTAAAATTTCTTTATAAAGTTCCAATATGTTTTAAACGGTTAAATTAACAAATATGATGCAAGCATAGCAAATATAACGTGGTTTGAGCCCTAGACTACCCGGACATAAGCATAATAGTAGCTACGCACGGACTCTCGTCACCTCGTGCGTACGTAGCTCCCACAAATAGAAGCACATATTGAATGATTTCACCTATGGGGTAAATTCCCTCTTACAAGGTTAGAACGGAGACTTACCTCGCTCCGAAGTTCAATATTCAGCTCCCAAGCCCTTCCGGCAACTCAAACCGATGTCCAACGCTCCAAGACTAGACAATAATATTGCAAACCCATAAATATATATTCAAATACTCATTATAATCCAATTTATAATAATTTCTAACCCCGATCGAAAAGTCGATAAAAATCACCCTCGGGCCCACGTTCCCGGAATTCGAAATTTTTTGAAGATAAACATTACCCATAACATCACGAACTCAAATACGTAATTTATTCTCAATTCCATGTCCAAATTCGTGGTAAAAATAAAAAAAAAAAGTACCTTTTTTAGGTTTTCTTCCAAAACCCTAAATTTTCACTAATTTTCCATGAATTTCCATGTTAAAATATATATATAATCCAAGTATTTAACGTGCAATAGGTGGGAAGACATAGATGATGAAGACGGAGCTCCAAAATCGCTCCTAGGTCGTCTCCCATGGAGGAAATGAGATGAAATTAGCCAAACCCATTTTGTTCAAACTTATACACTGCTAGGCAACCGTTATTCGCGTTTGCGGGCCTTCCAACGCGTTCGCGATGAACAAAAACTCTCAAAAGCCATTTCCAAACTCTTCTCAGACAGCCTCTAGTATAATGGTCATAACTTTTTGCACAAAACTCCAAATTAAAAATGGTTTATGTTATGAAAACTAGACTCCAAGATCTACAGCTTTCTTGTTTTGTTCATCTCCCAATTCCTTATAGATTTCGAGATATAAGTTGGCAAAGTTAGCCCTGAGCAACACAAACTTCTTCTTCATCTTCCCGGACCGCCTGTAGTGTACCAGCCATAACCTTTTGTACACAAATTCAAATGCTAAATGGTCTATCTTTATAAAAACTAGACACAAAAGGCTACAACTTTTGTTTTACATCATCTCCAAATTCCTTATAGATTGCGAGATATGAGCCTCCGAAGTCAGACCTGCGCAATAGAGATTTCCTTCTTCGCGTTTAGCGAAGAAGAAAATCCCAGAAGCCAAATCCTTCTTCGCGAACGCGAAGAACAACACCATATATCAGTAAATCAGCATCCAAAGTAGCCCAAAATGATCCGAAACACACCCAAAACACACCCGAGGCCCCCGTCCAATCACACCAACCTGTCCCAAAACATGACACGAACTTGGTCAAGACCTCAAATCACATCAAACAACATCGAAATCATGAATCGCACCCCAATTCAAGTTTAATGAACTTTAGAACTTCAAACTTCTACATTCGATGCCGAAACCTATCAATTCACGTCCGATTGACCTCAAATTTTGCACACAAGTCACATTCGACATTACGGACCTACTCCAACTTTCGTAATTGGAATCCGACCCCGATATCAAAAAGTCCACTCCCGGTCAAACTTCTCTAAAACTTTCAAATTTCTAACTTTTGACAAACGACTCCGAAATGACCTACAAACCTCCAAATCCACATCTGGACGTGCTCCCAACACCAGAATCACCATACAGAGCTATTCCCAGACTCGAAATACCAAACGGACATCGATAACATTGAAATGCACTTCAACCCAAATTTATGAATTTCTTCCAAAATGCCAACTTCCATAATAGACACCGAAATGCTACCGGATCATCCAAAACTCGATCCGAACATATGCCCAGGTTCGAAATCATCATACGAACCTGATGGAACCTTCAAATCCCGATTCCGAGGTCGTTTGCTCAAAAATCCAACCTTAGTCAATTCTTCTAACTTAAAGCTTCTGAAATGAGAATTCTCTTTCCAAATCAACTCCAAACTTCTGAAATTCCAGTTCCGACCACGCGTACAAGTCATAATACCTGAAGTGAAGTTTCTCAAGGCCTCAAACCGCCGAACGACACACTAGAGCTCAAAACAATCGTTCGGTTCGTTACATTCTCTCCCACTTAAACATACGTTTGTCCTCGAACGTGCTAAGAAGTGTGTTGGAGTTGTCTGAAATCACTGTTTAACACCTCTTGCACCTACCCGTTCTACGACAACTCAGTTGAGCACATTTGCTCGAACAAGTCTGAAGATTCTCCCTTTTTACTTAGCCAAATAGCCAAATTCCAACACCCCAAATTCTCTCCTAGGCATGTTTCCAACATATAAACAATGTATCAAACACCACACAATGTACCAAAACATGATTGCATGCCTTTGCTTAATTAACACCATGCACCGCATAATTCACATGACCATAATAACATCCTCTGATAATAATAGCCGACATTCCACGAATCTGATGCTCCCACACACCTCATGACTCATATAAGTCATGTTCCAACTCTTGCAATACTGCCGACGAAAAAGATGTGTAGGAATTCATGACCAACTACGGAATCAATAATTCATTGAGTTCCTTCTCTTGAAAAGAAACATTGCCTCATTATGAACCAAATAACTATATTTGCTCTTTAATATACTTCATATAAATTCGATCGCACTGATCACAGGTCCAATAATATCGTCTCACCCAGTACAAGTTTCTCATGCAATAAGCAGCCTCAGACATTGCCAAAAATCTTATATGATGCCACAATGTGCCAACACGCTACAAACTCGAACGTGATACATAAGGAGAATGAACTCTGGATGAACCACTCGACCCACATAACTAATTAAACAACCGAAAGGATGTCATGAACCTCCCTCATAAAATGGGAAACAAAGCACGCAAGAATAGATAAAGCCATATAGGGGACTGTACTCAACATCACACTTTTGCAGTGTGCAACCCGATCCACACATAATACCGTATAAGGAAAGACTTTACCGAGCTAAAATGCTCATGACTACGAAATACCCAAAAATCAGCCACAAGCATGCTAAGTGCATAATACCAATCCTGGGGAGACAAATAGCGTCGTACACCACAAAACTCAAACATGACTAAGGTGCGATATATAATTTGCATCTCGAGTTTATCCTGCTCACATAACACCATCACCACACGAAACCTCAAGACATGTGCAATTAATCAAGTTGCCTCACAACCCACACGGCACAATAGAGTATTACATGAAATAGCCAACAACGAAATAACATCCAACGTCTGAATACTACTCCATAAGAAGCGCTATGATGAAATGAACACATCCAGCCTGATATAGAGCCCACATTCATATTTCAGATCCATCCACGGACCTGAAGTCGATTCTGATCGTACCGCACTGGGCCAATAACCTTTCAAAGATCCACAATAACCCTTCTTCCCATGATACACAAGAACAACCATCGATTCGGAACAAACTTCCACTGTCCACAACCAAATGAACTAAGCGCCTTTCAGGCATAAATTCTCACATGAACGATAGCACCACAATCTTCATAAGTGGTTTTAATCCTTCACTTAATCAAGTGACTACATGTCACACTGATACAATCTTCCCATGAGATACGTTCACATGACCTTATGCACCAGTTAACAAGTCGAAGCACTACAGCTCATGGGGTACTCAAACTTCTCCCAGGACTGGTCCTTCGTGCGGGTATCTCACACTTAGTTCCAACCATTTGGTTAGTTGTTGAATCCTTCCAATGACTTTGCTTTCCATGCTCCTAGAAAATCAAAAATTGACACTACAAGAATAATACAATAATAAAAAATAATAAAAGAAGTAAAGTTGGGTTGCCTCCCAACAAGTGCTTGATTTAACTCCGTGGCACGACGCGAATTACTTTTTGCCTCCACCTCGAGCTTATGAATTGAGCCCCAAGTTTTGATTCAAGCTTATGATTATGCTCATGGGGTGGTGGAACGAATCTAACTAGCCCAAGAAAAAAATGTAGTATTCTGCACTTCTTGGCCTTTAGATGAGGTGTGTCATCCCGACTTTCTTGCAAGAAGAATTCCAGAATGTAGGCACCTTGTTCCTCATTCCTTAAATCCTCAAGTCGCTCGGATGACTCTGTCTCTATATCATCATCCAAACACAATATGGAAAATGCTTGTAGTGTGGACCAATGTGCTCAACTACATGAACTTTAGGACTGTCAACATCCTCAACACCAATGACGCTATGGTCAACTAAATATGTATCCCCACTATCCTTGTTGACTCTAGTATCTCTTCTACAACATCAACATCCTCACATTCTAGTTTGATTGATTGTTGATGTTATACTATGGACCCCTCTATTGGTACCTCAATTTCTATCTCTAATACACACTACTTCTGACTACTATTCACAATATTATCTTGTTGACCATTTAAAGCCTCAACCACTTGCCTCACTTGTGCCTCCAGGTTAATAATAGTTGCATCTTGCCTTTGGATAGTATCCCATTGCCTTTGTTTAATATCCCTAGCCTTTGTATTTGAAGTTGTTTCTCATTACTTCGTTCCATGAGGCACTTTTAACATATCTTTGATCTCTTTCAGGTCAGCTTCCTTGGGTTCATTTTCCTATTAACTTCACCAGAAAAAGTAGAACCATCATAGTAGGGGGTTGGGGGAGGATAAGATATATAAACACAACCATGAAAGTGACCATCTTGACCACCACACATATCACATACATTCCACACATAAGATTGAGTCGGTGCACATAACGCGCTCTCAAAAATATTTTGCTAATTTTGCAATGGGTGGTTTCCTCCACAATATGCGTAAGAAGGATCAAAAGTAGAATTACCAACATCAAAACTCTCAAATTCCAAGATGCCATGTTTCTAAAATCAACAAGTAAAACAAAAATAAAAAAATCAAATATACGAAAATAAAAATAAAAGTTCAAACTTGCAACCTAGAAATATGTACACCTACATCTACATTGTTAGTTCCTCGGCAACGGCGCCAAAATTTGATCATGCCCAACTCTAGTCCTAAAAAGGACAAGCGGTCGCTGCAAATATAATTCGGTCTAAGAGTCTGGATTCGAATCTCATAGAGAGCTATGGTTTAGCTACAACTGTTGACTATCACTAACGCTCGAACAATTCCTAAGTTATAAATGTAAAGATTCTTATGTTAAACTAATTAACTAACAAATTAAAGGAGTGAATTAATTACTAAAGATACTAAGGGTTGGAGACAAGATTAAGGAGGTCTAGAGTTATGATTTCTCCAATTGTCGGAATCTTTCCCTCTATGTCTTTTATAATTTCGCCGAAATATTCTCTATTGATCGTGAGTACTTTGGGTGTCGTAATTCTCTCTCGAGCAACTACCATAATTTACTAGACATATTCTCTCGAACTGCGCTAGTTGGCACTAACTCACCGCTCGCTACGATCGCACCAAGGTTTCATTATCTTTAATCTCGCCTTTAAACCCTCTGTATATATCTCTCACATACATTAGGAGTGATGTTGTTCAACAACTACCTAAATGTGTGCTCTCTCTTGGGCACTATACACACTAAATAGGCACGGTCAATTGATGGCCATTCAATCAACAACAGTAAATACGTAGTTGAACAAGTAGAGAGATCCAATGACTCAATTATATAAAAATTAATAAGAAATCATCCTACAAAAGGTTCCATCAAAACCGTAGATAACAAATTAGTTATTCATAATATTATGCAAAAGTACAATACTAAAATTCATAACCAATAATGGAAATAGGAAGAAGGAAGTGAAAAACTCGTAGGAGAATTTTTCGCCTAGCACCTAGCGTGTTCTTGCCTGCTTGAGTCGAATCCCCTCTCCAAAAACGTCTTCTTTAGGTCAAATTTGCTCTAAAACGTCCTCATCTCGTTCAGACATGTTTAGGGAGTATTTATAGGCTAGGGTTGAAGTCCTTGAGTCCAAATCCGGGTCGGAGTCTTTTAACCCGCGACTTTTAATGACAGGGCTATAGACCTCACGAAGCCTGGTCTGTAGCACGGTCAAGCTGGTTATAGACCTCGCGAAGCCTGGTCTATAGCACGATTTGGGTACTAGATGCTTTTCCACTTTTTTCTTGCATTTTTGTCCTCTTTTTGTGCAACTTTCATTCGACTATTTCTTCCGATGTTCGTACATATAAAACAATAAATTTAGCTCAAATGTAGCACAATAAATCACTAAACCAACAAAATATAGGGCGAGTAATATACTAAAAGTATTGCATTTTTGCCTAACATTATTAGCCCATCCTTGACGAAAAGGGACTTCTTGCTGATATCTTTGTCATTGGTCTCGGCTAAGTGAATCCATCAAAAACAAGTGATCCAAGGCTTATTTATGATATTCACCCTGTATACGTTCAATACTCGTGTGGCCTTGGTTACACATAAAAGAATATTGGAAGCATTGTGCGTCAAAGTGTCAACTGTCGTTACAACCAGGCATATTTAAGACGGAGCTGAACTATCTTACTTTCTCCATTATAATTGGAGTAGAGAATTAATATTATACATTGATATAATAAATATTAGTGATGAAAAATCTTCATAGTGTTATGAAAAAATAAAAGAAGAAGAACAATATTGTAGAGAAAGAGAGAGAGAGGGAATTCTTATTGAATTTTGGGATGAATTACAATGGAATAGGACCCCTCTATTTATAGGGAAAGAGTAACTTAGCCACCAAGTAACAAACCCTAGAATCTCTCTAGAATATAGACATTCGCTATAAATAGAATTCTATTTATAACACTCTCCTTTGAATGTCTATTCAACAGATAATGTGCCTCGTTAAAACCTTAACTAAAATAAAACCCAATGGGAAAAAAATTCTAGTAAAGGAAAAAGAGTACACATGTTTAATAATACGCCTTTTGGTTGCCTCGTTAAAAACCTTGCATGGAAAACCCAGTGGGACAAAACCTTGTAAGGGAAAAAGGGTACAATGCATATTAACTCCCCCTGATGAGAGCATCAATTCACATCCTTGAGCCTTTACATTCCAATCTTGTGCACTAGCTTCTTGAAGGTTAACATCGGCATATAAATCAGCCATATTAACTCCAATGAATATGTTGCACCTTCAAAATCCTCGCCATCACATTATCATGCTTATAGTTACAGGAAGATATAAATGTGCACAAATTGCACTTAGGATGTAGTACTTCATGACCAAGAATTCTATATGCTTTAAACAATATCATTCAGGGATTGTCATATAAGTTAAGTCATACAAGCCATATGAATGGACTTTAGATGCATATAAAGTTTTCATGTCATGCCAGACATATAAGACACATGAAAGTGATTGCACACGCCATTGACTTTATACGTTCGAGTGTTTGAACCACATGTCGAAAATTACATGTATTTCATATGAAACCAATTCTATTCGAATTGTCTCTTCCATTTGGCCAAAATTTTTGTGTCTATATTCGATATACTTAAGATCCTCATCTATACTTAACGTTATGATAGATGTCGTCGACGAACATTTTATATCGGTTCCAATATTGTTTTCATAAAGACATAAAATAGAGATCTCTTCATTCATATTTTCAGGTACCTGAATCTCTTGAGATTTTATGAAGTGTTATGTCATGTGATCTTCTAGATAACTTGCCTTCTTTATTATGATCATTTTGATCATTTGCTCATCTTCTTTATCAAAAAGTTTATTTGAAACCGATTTGTCTATACGCTTTATGTGTACCATAGATTTTGTCCTTCTAGAACTTAATAAGAGCATTTGCAATGAGAATATAGTTACTTTCTTTGGGTCAGCAAATGCGTCTGGCATGCTTTGCAATATATTGCAAATGAATTATCTTTTTATGAATTAAAAGTTCATATTATCTTATTCGAGGATCTAGATGTACAAATGATAATTTATTCCACGTAACTTTTTCTCAACTGTTTATCATGTCTCCCCATCATGTTAGAAAAACCAACTTTCTTCCTCAATTTTGGGAACCCATCTTTGTACATTATGGTGTAAATCAAAATATACACCGCACATCAATAATAATAAGATGAAATTATTGGTTCCTGGCCCTAAACCACTCGTGAGGGAAGAATGTAATATACTTTCGTGTATAATGTATACCAAACTGATATAAATAACTTTATTCTCATAAGCAATAGTTTAGCTATTAAGTGGAGGCACTCAATAAATCATTTTGCTAAACCAATTGTGATGTAAACCAACTTATCAAGATGAACTGTCTTGAATAGAAAATCTGGAAATTATGCTCTAAATTTAATTATTGAGCAAGTTACCTCACAAATAGCAGGTTGCGGGTTAATAATAATTGCACATGTAACCATTTCATAGATGCATCTTATGTGGTATACATGGCAAGTGAATGGGCTCATATTCACCTTTGATAAATTCCAGAATTCAGGGGATTCAATCCCAATTTGAGTTGGTATAATAGTCGCGAGAACAAGCAAAATAAGAGAATTCATAAAGAATTTTCTTGTTCTTTAATATTTATCTATGTGAATTCTCTTTTATTTATGCACATCATACTTAAATCGATATGGCTAAACCAATTACGCCAGCTGAATAAATTATCACTATTGATAAACTTCAGGTTTATACCATGGCGTGTGCAATTATCAATAAACTCCAAGTTTATTATGATATAAATTTTTATACCAATAAACATCCACTTTATTGTGGTATTCTTTTATTTGTGTAGTAAAAACTAGAGAATAAAGCGGGTAACTTTAACAGACATATTACTCCGCTACAAGTTGTAGTAATAGAAGATATTAAATCTTTTCTTTATTTATAGTCTCAATATAACCAACTGCTTTCGCGTATACTTTAGAAACTCAATAAGTTTCTTTGAGACTTACTACGATACAATAAATTGACATGATAATCGATTGTATTCCTCCAAAATAGTAATAATTGGCTCTTTCAGAGCTCTCAATTAATTTGGTACTACCACATATTCATCAACATCCATATAGTGAATATCACTTTTAAAGAGAAAGTTATACCATTATGGTCATGGTCAAAAATTATATGCAAGATCTGTTTCTTGCATTACTGTTATTCTTTAATAATCACATTACCAAAATATTTTGGCATACAATAGGTACGCGATTAGTGACCATTCATGCCATAATAATGAAATTATTTCCTTATTTCATCTCAAACCTCCTTTTAGAGGTGAGTGTGGTATATATATTCACTACCACTAGCACGTTCATATTCTTCCAAGAATGAATATGTATTCATAAATCAGATGTTGTCACACACATCATGAATGAACTATAATCATCTATATGTGCTTTACAAAATCTCATGTCAAATCGATGACAAATATTACTTTCAAAGGGTGAAAGATTATTTTGAGAATTCTTATTATTCGCATTACCATAATTATGGCGATTATAATTTCATCAATTGCCACATCCACATCCATTGATACCTTCACGGTAATAATTTTGTCTTCTTTCAGATTTATCACATATTGCTATTACATTCTCTTAAGGGGAATGAGAATGGAGAAAATTCAATTGGACGTGTTTCCACTTATTTGCCCACAATCATACATGAATTTGCTCCTGGCAAGACATAGAAACTTTACCACTTCAGGTGGTTATAATTTCTTGCAAACTCTATTAGAGTTATAATCAAAGTTTATTGTCTTTGATTGCATTTAAATTCAAATTATAGAATTTCAAGAATTTATAATAAAAAATAAAGTAAAATACTTACCTAAAATCCAGAATTTAATCACGAAGGAAGTTCATGGAACAACTGACAATCATTATGCTCAATCCCAAAGCTTCTTCTCAATTGGTTAGAATCTCGTGCTGATAACGTGTTATGAAACAATAAAAGAAGAAGAACAATATTGTAGAGAAAGAGATAGGGAATTCTTATTGAATTTTGGGATGAATTACAATGGAATAGGACCCCTCTACTTATAGAAAAATAGTGACTTAGCCACCAAGTAACAAACCCTAAAATCTCTGTAGAATATAGACATTCACCATAAATAAAATTCTATTTATAACACATAGTATATTATTTGGATCACCCAAATTAGTTCTTCCAGTGGTTGAACCTATTAGGATTCTCTTCGGTCTTCACCAACGTGACTCAACAAGGCATATAAATAATATCTTTTGCCCTAAATATGAGTTTTGGCAAGAATCAAAATTATTGTAAAATTTGATCATTGGGCTTCCGGATACCATAATTACTTCATGTTTTAATAATGATAACATGTCATCTCCATTGGAAACTTAATGCAAAGAAAAATGCAAGTTTTCAGGAAATATAACGTGTAATAAGAAATTTATTTTTGTGAGAAATTCTATGAATTGTCCAACTGATCAACCATTTGTTGAGGAAGGCCATGACAACTGCTAGGATAGATAGTTTAATAGTATGCACCATGATAAGAAAGACCATCATAGAAACGATGGATCGTTTAAGTTACTATTTTTCCCAAAAGTGACCTCATTTCATTAACTTTTTTTATAACCGTCAACATAATTAAGAAGTCTTTAGAATATCAAGTTCAAAATTATTCTATGTTGAATGGCATAACCTCTTTTTGAGTAACTATGATTGTATACTTCCTAAACTTTCTATTACACGTGGCATTCCTTGCTACTTTCTTAATTTTTAGGACTAATGGCTCCGTGACCACTTAAACTTGTACCAGTTTGCAAACCTGATACATGAATTTATACTTTTTTTATTTGAACACTCCAACTTGACAGAATGGGTACTAACAATACCTTTGACTGTTGATCATGCCTATGTAGAAGCGGCGCATCTGACATGGCTAAATTGTGTGCAATTCACGCTACCAAGGCGCGTGAATAGTATTGCTTTATTAAAAATATTGAATCAAAATAATAAAATATAAATTAAATAAAAGGCCTTTCCCTCTCCCCCTCTCTTTTTCCCTCCTCTCACCTCCCTCGTATGCTCTAGCAAACTCCCAAACCCTTTATGCAATTCTTTTCATTTTCTATCCTAATTTCCCTCCCCCCCCCCCTCCCCTTTCCATGTTTTATGTTTCCTTCCTCTTCCCCCTTTAATAATTTTTTCTTTCATTTGCTAGCTTTCACCCCACCTTTCCTATCCAACCTCTCCCTTAACCATCGGTGGTCGGAAGAGAGAATGAGTCGTGCTGTTGTTTTGTCATCGAATTCATTTTTGCCAAGACAACAACGAAAAAGTACAAATATTTGTAATGGTATTGGGTAGCCTCCACTGTTTCAAAATCATGGATTTTTATTGATTTTTTTTTAGAAATTCCAAAATTAAATTATGTGTTTTGGTCTAATCATGACCATATGGTGTTGTGAATTTGATTTAAAAATGAGAGAGAGAAAGAACAATGAAGAAAAAGAGAAAGGAGAAGAAGGAGGAAGAGTAAGGAAATGAAGGGAGGTGGGTGAACGTAGAAGAAGGGGGACGAGTGGGTACCGATTTCTGGGGTAGTAGAGAAGTGTCATGTGGTTTTGATCTTTTTTTGTTTGTTTTTGCATATGTAACTCCTTTTTGCTGATTTAGTATTTAAAATGGGACCTACAAAATATCACATGTCAAGTGATCGATAAATAGTCTAGCATATGACATGTTGTACATATCAACGCAATTGATATACACGTTCTGTTGAATGTATTTATTAATGCTCGTTCTGTGGAGATGGAGTGTTCAAATGAAAAAAAATATAAGTTTATGTATCGGGTTTGCAAGCTGATACAAGTTTAAGTGGCTATGAGGCCATTTGACCTAATTTTTACGGAGCTCTAGACAACTTGTAGACATTAACCATCCCGGGAGGAAATTCCTTATTGAAGATATTTATCAACTCCACTTTCTAATCTGATCTATTATTGAGTTCTCATTGACTTTAAGAGATGAAATGGTCTTCTTACTTGCGTAATTCTCATCTTATGGGCTAATTTTTTTATTCGAGTTAGGCCAAACTGTATTTTATTATGGTATCAGAGCTAGGTCCATCACAATTTATTTTTTTGTGATGTTAGATCCAAATCTTGTATTGTCCTTGCTTCGCATGTCCTCTTGGGCGTGTGGAGTGTGGAGTCCCATATCGACACTATAAGAATCTTATATGGCCTTGAACAATTATCACCTCATGAGTTAGCTTTTGGTGTTGCGTTAAATAATATCTGTTTCTTCATCAACTATTTTTGTTTTCATCAACAAACTCTAACTATTGAGAATTCTCCTTTTAAATTAATATAACTAGTTGTTTGACTTTAAAATATAAATCACTGATTATAACAAGGGGCTGAGTTATTCTCGTTTAAAAGGAGTTATTCGACACCCTTGTTGGAGAATTATACAATAGAGACATGTCAATTTTTTTGGGAAAGGGTGAAATATGACTTTGATACTTTTTCTGGCCTTTGTTGTTGATGTTTGCTGTTTTTATTTTTCCTTTCAAGCTAAGGATCTTTCGGAAATAATTTCTTTACCTTTTTAGGTAGGAGTAACGTATCGTGGACACTAACCTCCCCAAACCCCACTTGTGAGATTTTACTGAGTTTATTATTGTTGTTGTTGTTTGTCAAATATGGCTTTGAATTTTGCGAAATTGTTCAAATTTCTCACTCGTTATTCGTTAATAGTTGATATCAAATACACCTTTGTAGTTGCTGAGTGAGTTCAAATATAACCTTATTGATTAATGTTCAATCATAAAAAAATTGATTAGTTCTTAGAAGGCCAATTAAAAGCAGCAAATGCCACGTGTTGGCTTAAAAAGGAGAAGGTGCAATAAGTTGGGCCTAATTAATGCATGAAGAGTAGGTCAACTTAATTCAAACAACCCAGCCCAAACAATTCAGCCCAAACCCATTTCACAAATCACACACACTTTTCCCCCAAATTCACTCACCATCTCACTCTAATCCCTACATTGCATAACTCAATTTCACAGAAGATTTCAAGCTAACCAAAAATGGGGAGGAAAAAGGGAGTAGAGTTCGACGAAGGCGCACCCGATGACTTCGACCCTAATAACCCGTACAAGGACCCGGTAGCTTTCTTCGAGATGAGGGAGCATTTGGTGAGGGAGAAATGGATCGACATTGAAAAGGCTAAGATCCTCCGCGAAAAGCTCCGTTGGTGTTACCGTATTGAAGGTGTGAATCACCTTCAGAAGTGTCGCCACCTTGTTCAGCAGTACCTTGATGCTACACGTGGCATTGGGTGGGGCAAGGACCTTCGTCCCCCCTTTATGCACGGTATCTACTTTACGCCCTAACAAGATTTTAGTACTACTTTTAGATTAGAGGTTTTGTTTTTAATTTGTTTTGATTTCTGAATCTTATGTGTTTGTTGAATTGCAGGCCCAAAGGTTGTGGAAGCTGTCGAGTCCGAATGAGACCCTTTTCTTAGGTCTGTTATCTCAGGCATTTTACTCTTTCCCTTTTATTAGATTGGATCGTTGTGAAATGTTTTTTCAGATGTCTTTGATTCGCTGATATTGTCTATTTTGTTACAGTTTATATGACTGTTTCCATTTTAGGACACTATAAAATGATGAAATTTCATTAATAATACGTCCTCCTAGAGAATGCTCCTTCCTTCCCAAATTATGTGAGGGTTTTTGACTTGAGAGTTTTAAGAAAGAAGGAAAGACTTTTTGAAACTTGCTGACTAAAACAAGCAAATTTATGTGGCTATAAGTCGATTTCGTTAAGGGTAAAATGAGATGTTAAAAGCTTCGTTCTTTTTAGGTATTGAAAGGTGTCATCTTTACTAAGAAGGAAAGAGTGTAACATAAATTGGGACACTGGGAGTATAAAAGAAAATGCAACATAGTTCCCACATAGGAATGTGGGGCTTACCAAAGAGTTGTGTGCTACTTGCTCACCACTCAGCCTTATTGTCTATTGCTGAATCTAAAATCATGAAATATTAAGAAATATGAGGTATGAGTCCAATGAAGAATAGTGCCATCTATAACTATTGGGACAAGAAGAGTTAAAGCATGACATGCGCTTTACATTCATGGATGGTATGAAACTGTAAAGTGGTGATACATTATCTGAGTTTAAATACATGCCATGCTACTGGAGCGCATATCTCATAAGTGAGTTTGCTTTCATTTTTTTTTTCTGAACACTAAAGCTCAACAGATACTAGGGAGGATCACTTTACTAGATTCTGGCACCACTCGCATTGTGGATGCTGCTACAATGATTTGATTCCAATCCTAACAGTTAGGTATCTATTTTTCCCTGTTTGTACATTATGAGAGTCTGAATCCATCTTCATTGGGCATCGGCTAGGAGTTTTGCCACAATCTGAATCTATAGCTACACTCTCTAACCACCATCTCTGTGGCTGTGTTTGTGATGTCAACCCTTTTTAGCGTAGTGTGTATGTCAACTTAGATCCTTCAACCTTCCTCCCAAAAGTATTTTCTCATCTTAGGCTTATAGCTTAATATATAGCATATGAAATACTTTATACAATTATTTAAGAAAGCTTATATCAACTGTATCTTGTAAAAATTCGTCATGCTTAGTTGAAACAGGCTCATCAAAGTAGACATATACTGTCATGAAAACTTTAAATCATTAGCATAACTCATGCTAGTTATTCAAGATAAGGTAAGCAAATCATATCTGCATTTCCAAAGCACTTGTCTCCATACATGCATATATGTGAAGGATACATATACCGTACTTCTAAAAACATAGAGTTCAATAATTCTTTCTGAACCTGCATACATCAATTTGGAATCATTCATTTTGATATAGAACCAGTTACAAACACATTATTACTCACCATGTCTTCGATCCTGGTTGGACTTGACTCCAAACCCGTTCAATTAAGGAGAATCTTCAACTATCTATGAATGGAAATATCAAATTGGTCACCCATTTAAGTTCATAATTCAGCTATAAATCTATATCCTGAGAACCTTATTGTATCTACACTTAATTCCAGCCCTTAACATACTATCAAATTGCAATTTCCTCAAACCCATGCTAAAGTCTAACTCAAAATTAAGAATTACTGAATTAGAGTTAATTCCTACCTTTGGGCATAGGAAATCCTTGTTAAACAGTCGGTCTTCTTAAACCTTCCTTTCAAGGTAATTGTATTTGTTCCTCCCGAATCATGTAATACATTGTTTTAGAATGAATTAGGACTATATTTTTATACCCACAATACACAATAAAGAAAGTATCCAAATGCTACTGGTTCCATGAATCTGGTTCATCTGCTGGGACATGATCAATCCTTCAGGTTTCTGAACCTTTCATGTGTCTACCATGACACGAAAAACTTGAAGCCTTTCTGAAGTTCCATTGAGTTTTACCGCAACGCGTAAAACTTCTATAGTTGCATTAGGCTTCTCTTCCTTATTATTTTGGTTCCATCTCATTTTTTCTAATTCACTCATAATGTAATTCAAGCTTGGTATGACAAACCCTATAAATTTATAAAATTCAAGTCAAAACATGGTTAGGAGTCGGGGTATTACATTGATTCTGTTTTTGCTGTTTTTTCTTTCTTTTTTGCTGTATATCCAATAATTGGAATTCTAAATGATTCAGTTTTTCCTCCAGGTTCTGTAAATGAAGCAAAAGAACTAGCTGTAATGCAAGTCTCGTTTTGTGTTTTGATTGGTTACTTATCTATTGCTATGATAGCCCCATCGACAGTAGTTCCTTTCAAATAAAACAAAAGATGGGAAAATAACTATCTCAAAACTCACGCAAGAAATGTGTTTGATAGTGTAGGGTAAAATGGCTCATAAATAGAGGTAAAAATTGTTTTAAATAACCTCTTTCCCCTCTTTAATCTTCCTCTTTCTTTATACAGCAACACTATTGCAGTATACAACTCAACTATATCAGTTGAAACCTTTTTTTGATAAGGTTTATCAGTTGAAACCCTCTGTACCTTCTTAACAACTTTCACACCTTTGACCAGAAAATACCAAGCCAATAGGAAGAGTTATTTAACCCGCAGTATTTCTGATAATACGATTTTCACAAAAGCTCTCTGTTTTCTCTAGAGAATTGTTGTCATCTTCACACACCGCCCTATACTGATGGTTACGAGCAAAACTAATAGAAGAAGGTGGCAGTGTTGATACTTCAATTCTTATTTTTAATTTTCACCTTTTCACATCTACGGACCGCCAGATGCACCGGTCTGTGGATGTGACACTATGGTGAGGGAAGGTGTTAAATCTGACGAGGTAGACCTAAAATTACTTGGAAGGAAGTTGTCTATGTGGACATACAATCTCTTGGGATTCATGCAGACTTGGCGAAAGATCGGGCACAATGGTTAAAAATATTGATATAAGAGACCTATTAGTTGAGAATATGTTTTAGTGACGTTACTTGTTAGTACTTTTAGTCACGTCCTACCCTTTTATAGTAGTTGTTTAGCTTTTTAGACATTTATATATTAGTAGAAAATATAAAGAACTACTACTTTTTACTTTTATTTTGTATATTATTGGCTTGGGATGAGTTTATATGAAGTAACATGGTCAATAATGATCATTTAGCTAACTCCAACTTGTTTGAGACTGAGGCTTAGTTGTCGTTGACTCGTTGTTTTCGTCCTCATATTATAGTGCTCAAAACCTTAAACCTTCCATTTAAGGTGAACTTCCATTTAGTAATGGATTCAACCAATTGACATAACAAATCTCATATATTTGGCTTCCACCTCAATCCTCCTCCTTTGATATGCCTTATGTTACAATCATATCCCTCTTACGCACTCTGTTATCTTGCCATAGAATGCTTTCTTAACATTTAGTTAAATGTGTGCAAGGAAGTTGGCAAGTTTGTGTGGGTTCATCAAAAGTTGAATTATTTCTATATGTTTGTCCTATGAGACTAAATTTCCACAGAAATCTACGCCAGTTGAATAGTGATAACAAATTGTTTGAGCTATTTAATACGTATTGTTCGGGCAACTCAAATTTCGTATTGTAGTTCTGTTCTCATGTTGTATATTCTAATGGTTCCTTGTCCACTTCTACACATCTCTGCAAATTCTCAAATTTGCTATTTATTCTTGTTTTGTTGTACATACAAAGCTTTGTGCTGTGAAGTATGACTTTCAATGGGTAGAAGCTCACTCCTCTCAATTTTTGCAGGTTTGTCTTTTCAGTTAAAAGCATAAACTTCAGAGCTTGTTGGGCTACCAACTGATGAATTTGACTGTGTCACTGTTTCTGTCAATCGCTGCTCTAAGACCTGTTTTATAGTTTCCTGTCTTGTGAAAGATGCCAATGGTTTGCTTTGGCTTTTAACTTCAGCCTTTTGCTCTTTCCGGCGAACATTTATTTCATACTGGAAATAAAGAAAAAATGTTCATGCTCTTTCCTTGTTGGTCTCTGCTTTTACTCCATACTTGCCCTATATGTGATATCATATCCAGTGTGTCATGTTTATCAAGACAGAATGACATTATGAATATTTTGTATTCCGTCACTATTATCAGGTGCAGCCTTTTATTGAATTTATTTTGATCTATAGTTGAATGGGAAGTTCCAGAAAACTAGTCATGCAGGGATCAAGAGCATATTTTGCTGTTGTGTGCCTTTCTTGTTGAACCATTATCAACTTTCTTTCAGTGGTTTAAGTTTATTGGAGTGTTGCCAAAGACGAGAATGTGGTCGCCTCATGATCTCATTCTCATAGGATGGTATCATGTTAAAAGCCAGGTACCTTTTTACCCATCCTTGCAAGAAATACTTGTGTTAAGGCAGTTCTGTTTCGACTTTAGAAAGCCATTTCTTTAATACTAGTCCATATTAGAAGCTCTGACCTTCGAACTTGAGCCTTTTCCTGGATCTGGTAGATTATTTCTATTGACTTCATTAGTTAGTATATTAAGCTAACTTCCTCATACTATGTCGATAGAGCGAATTGTCCTCTATTACTAAATGTTGATATGGATAAAAATGTTGTACCTAGCGGTGGCAAAATGGTTATAAGAAAACAGTTAATCACCTATACTATCCACAAAAAATGGGTTGGATAATGAACTTTTTAAAAACGGGTCAAATATGGATAAAAACTATATTATCCATTTAGAAAATGGATAACCAATGGGTCTATCTTTTATATTTGTAAAGCCTCAAATTGGAGGTTTCTCAAGTTAGGGAGACTAAGAATTTTTCCAAAAGTGATCATATGCAAGAAGTCATGGATAATATGATTACCCATATTATCCGCCGGTTAATCCGTATTTAAATATGGGTTGGGTTGGATAATTTATCCGCTTTTCATTACATGTTTTCGACTCGAACCATATCTGACCCGACCCGCTTGTTCGCCACTGCTACTTGTACCTAAGAAATCATTATTTTCACACCCTGAAACCTTCAAGTCATTTCTAGTAACTGCATCTTCCTCTTTAAGTTAAATTTCAGCTCTCTATTAATGGAAGGTCCCAAGGGAGGATTTTCCATTTATCCGAAAATGGACTGATTTTTTCGTCTCATTGTAAATAGCTATCAGTCCTGAACTTTTGTCTAATTAAGGACTGAGCTGATTGTTCTATGAATTCCAATGTAGGCTCTTGGGATTCCTTTTTCTTTATGGGATTGGCTTAACAAGTTGATGAATATCAGGCTTTTTTCACTTTGAGCTCGCATCAAGAATTATTTACGTTTGGTAGCTGAAAAATTGTATAAAATTTATCTAATTTTATATGTAACATACAAAATGTATATATACAAAAAAATTTACAAAAATAATATATATATTTTTTACTATTATTTTGAGAGCGGCTATATAGTATCATTTTTCCCGAATATCCGGCTGAACTTGAATTCTTGTTGTCCCTTTTGAATTTTAGCCATTCTGTCAAACTTAGCCATCTTAGCCTCATACTACTTGGCAGTCCCCCTTAGCCTCTTCCACAGTCTTGAAAGTACCAAGAGTCTCTATCTCGGTTGTATATGGCAATACTACTTAGATGGAGTATCAATTTTATACCCCTAATAAAAATAAATTAATTTAGATTATAATTTTGAGTCTTTTGACTATAAGAGTAGAAGAAAAATACACAAGTCCGACTAGTCACAAAGAATGTGTTCGTTCGTTAGTTAAGAAGAATTTTGTTTATGAAGAAAAGTAATTTAACAACTCAAATTTTGAATGAGTAAACAGTATGTAAATTAAATCATTTTGGATGCTCCAAAATAAAAGGAAAAAACATATGACTTAAAATTCACGTAAAGAATTGGTGAAACTAGTACTCATGCAAGGAGAAATAGCCGAGGATAAGGATCGAAATAATTTGATATACTAAAGATCAATTTTCCTCATTACATGATAATTAGTGCGTGTGTTGTCAAAGTAACTTAATAGAATATTGGTCATTTTCTCAAGAATTACAGCTAAAATATATGGAAGCCTTTTCTTCTTCTTGGCCTTTGTTTCTTCCCGTTTGGACAGAGTCCATCTCTACCTACTTTCAATTGTTTAAGTACCATAATATATTATATTACTATAACAGAAGTTTTGAATGAATAGGTTGATCACGATGACCGCAATCAAATTGCGTGGAGATTCGGGCTCATTTTTCTATTTCTTTCTTCATATCTGCTGACTAGTAAAATTGGTGGTTTGTTAGAAAATTCATAAAAAACTTTTTGCAAACTTTTTTAATTTTTTTTAAGTGAAAGTGTTTTAAGAAAGAAATTTAAAATTTATTGTCTGAAATTTCTATGACTATCAAAATTTATTATTAAAATAAAATAAGAAGCGTAAGTTTAATTATGTTTAAATATAAAAGGTGCAACGTCATGCTTTTTTGAATTAATTAAAAAACAAAATTTGTCACATAAAATAGATAGAGAAGTAATTTCTTTCAAAGTTTAGAGAAAAGTTTGATTTTTCTTTTCAGTTTTATAAGAAAAATATCCTTAAGTTGTTCGAAAACATTTTCAATATATTTCAATTAATTGTAGAATTCCAAAAAAAGAACTCCATAAACAACCCAACAATAACATCTTTATCTTTTCAACCCAATAATAACATCTTTAATTTAATAAGTTTGACTAACTGAAGCGAGGGGTGTTCCTGGTTCGGTTAGGACTGAGTTTTTCCTAAATAAAACAAAATCAAGTAAGTCGGTTCTTCAAATATTAGAACCAAACCAACAAAACCAGTTAAGTCGGTTTTTTATTAATTCAATTTTTGTCAATTTTTTCGGTTTTTTTCTTAATGAGACATACACTACTAAACAAATATTTTGGATACTACGTTGAAACTATCAAACCAATTCTTTTTTGAGAAATCTATTATTTTTCAAGATATATTGATGATAATTGAATCAAATAGTGATGAATAATTTAAGTACTCAATTAAAAATCGATTATTTCCAACACGAAATAAGTTCTTGTACTTAGCAGAAGAAAACTACCAATCAAACTAGAATATAAAGGAAAGAATTAGATTATTATAATAGCAAAAAACTAGACTTAAAAGGCAAACGACTAATATGAACCATAAAATTTTAGAAATTTTATATAGAAATATACCTATATATAGGTGTAATAATAAATTTAAATAACTACTTCTATAGTTGGTTTGATTCAATTCTTTTGATTATTTTTTGATTAAAACCAAAATTAAAATTAATTAAATTAAATCAAACCAAACCTAAAAAGTATTAATTTTTTTTTATCAATTTGATTCGTTTTCGGTTTGATTCGTTTTTTCGAATTTATTGAACACCTCTAACCGGAGCCAGCCATCTGGTTTTTTCCTAGAAGTTTCGAGTAATGGGAAAGAAACAATAAAAAAAACGACAGTGGCGTGCGAAGAGTCGAAGCTGCACCTGATGGAACTACGGAAGCGTAAACTTCAATCGCCTACCGACAAGATGATCATTCACTTGGCTTTTTCAAAAAATAGATTTTTTGTAACTATGTAGGCGTTTGGACATAAGAATTGTGAAATTCGAAAAAATGGTGAAACTTTTTATTAAAGTGAAAATGGTATTTTGGTATTTGAAATTTAGAATTGTGTTTGGACGTAAGTTTCAGTTTGAGTTGTTTTTGAAGTTTTCCCAGTAATTTGAGTGAAATTTTTGAAAAATAGATTTTTGTAATTTTTCGAAAATTTCCAAAATACATCTTCAAGTGAAAATTAAAATTTTTTGAACAAACGATGATTTCGAGAAAATGTAAAACTTTCTGGAAAAATTTTCCTTCAAATTTTATGTCCAAACGAGCACCGTATCTACCGATAGTGCAAAGATTTTATTGTATTATCACTATATTTAATATCCTAAGCTCCAATTTCTATGCAATAGTTTGAATTTTGGGTGTCAAATGAATAATCTATCGGCACCATGACAGTGATGTACAACTTTGAACTTAATGGCAAGCCTAGTAACCTTTCAGTTGGGCCATGTAATGGTAGAACCTGATCCTCCCAACATACTATTTCCCAATCATTTATGAATTTTGCTTCATTTTATGATTTTTGCTAGTTTTTTGTACCCTAGTTTTTTGATATACCTATTAAATATATTAATTTATTAATTTTTGTGATTATATTACTTTTTAAATAGTTTTTATATATTTAAATATTATTTCAAAAAATTCACAATCAAAATTAAGCAATTTAACTATCGAAATTGGAACGATATCACTAGGGGTGGCAAATGGGCGGGTTGTGCTGAATTTAGATGTGTTAGATTAATAAGTGGGTTATTGCCTAACCCAGTCCAAAGTGTACTTGGGCTAAGACGGGCTGGGTCAAGATGGACTAAACAATGTGTTATAGCCCAACCCGCCAACTTGACCCATGTTTTAGAACCATGCTCATTTTGCGAAAAACAAAAGTATTTTACCTTAAAATGTGTAAGTTGAAAAATATTTTGCGAGGGGAAGGGGTGGTGTTGAAAAACGCAAAAACAAAAAACTGAAAATTGAAAAAACAAATAAAATAAAATTGAGGGGATTTGCACGCAGAGGGGGGGGGGGGGGGGGTAGGAGGTGCAGAAAAATAATAAAATAAAACAAAAAATTGTAAATGCAAAACAAAAAGTAAAATTTAGGCAATTAAGTAAATTTCTAGATAAGTTGGGTTGAGATTCCTTTGTTTTGGGTGAGTTTTATGGGTTGTATTTGGGCTGCTTAATGGTAAAAATTGCACGGGGCACCCTATTTGGTCGCCCTCATTTAAACTATACCCATTTTTTTTAATTTTTTTTAACTTGTACCCACTTTTTAAACAACTTCAGCCCCATTTCTCCTCCTCCTCTTACTCCTTCTTCTTCTTTCTTCTACTGCTATTGTTGCTGCTATGAAACTTCAGTTTATGGAGATGATTGCCATAAGTATGTTTATCAGATTATTTAAAAACATATTATAAATAACTTTTTAAAGTAAGCTTTGAAGAAGATGACAGTAACATGTTGAATTCAGCTTACTAGTTTTAAATTTCATGAATTTGACTGTTTGACTCGTGTGTTTTGTGTTGTAATACATGATTCTATTGGTAGTGTTGCCTTTCACTTTTGCCTGCACTCTTGCTGGATTGGAATTACAAAAAAACTCCAGCCTTAGGCATCTGAAGTTCGCCAATAACATCGTCTAACTTCAGACTCAAATTTCTGAAGTTTATACTTTAGTATCTGAAGTATATACCTCCATATGTTTGAAAATTTTAGCCAATATCTGAAGTTCATAACCAAATGTCTTATGTTTATAATAAAATTTCTGAAGTTTATATGAAAATACTGAAGTTTATACTAAAATGACTGAAGTTCATAGAAAAAATGCCTGAAGTTCATATCTCAACAACTGAAGTTTATAACAAAAATATCTAAAATTCATACAAAACTCCAGCTACTAGAATGCTTAAGTTCAATAATTACAAACAAAAACTTCAGCAAATAGAGAACAAAACTTCAGCTACTAGAATGCTTAAGTTCAACAATTACAAAAAAAAAAAATTCAGCCAACACTAAGTTTACGTGAAAAACTTCCGCTAAAACATGCTGAAGTTCAACAATTACAAACAAAAACTTCAGTACACTTGGTTCAACAATTTTTGCTACTTCAGGCCCGTCTACTAGAATGCTGAAGTTTGCGTGATTGCCTTTGCTACTTCAGGCCTGTATGCTGAAGTTATGCGAATAAGTGGGTACGCTTGCAACTTTTTTTCCAAAGCGCGTATTAGTTAAAACGTGACCCAAAAAACGGGTATAGATGCAAATGCCCCCTGCTTAATGGGTCAGAATGAGCTATAAAAAATAATTGGTTAACGTGGGCTCAACCCAATAGACCCATGAGCTAAAATATTTATAGTCCAACCCATTAATCTTTGAGCGAGTTAAATGAGTTTGAACTCAAATTTCCACCCTAGATACCACGTCATATTTGCTACGTACTCAATTAATATTTATTTATAATGTATATACCAAACAAAATAACATAGAGAGTGCAGAAAGAAAGCGCGTGAGGTGCTTTTGTATACATTTAGCGTCATTGGAGCATCTCAATGAGAATGGCATTTCCATGAGCTCATATTCCTTATGTCACCCCTCCTTTTTTTACAATACCAACGGCTTACGTCAAAACAATCAACTCTGAACGAGCTAAACGTGAAACAATATATTCCAAAATCATACTGAAGAGAGACAAAGAGGAGAATATAGAGCGAAGAAAAAATCACCTTTAATGGAGGGGGAGAAGAAGAGGAAGAGGGCAGTTAACGGCGGTGGGGATCGGAGAAGAGAAGCTGCAGCGGGTGGAAGCAACGCAGTGTTCACGCCGCCGCCGCCGCCGCCGCCGCCTTCAGAATCGGAGGTTGAGGAGTTCTTCGCTATTCTGCGGAGGATGCACGTCGCCGTGAAGTATCTGGAGAAGAGTGATCATATTGTACCTGCAAACGTCAATCGCCACGGCAGTAGGTTAACGGCGATGGAGACTGATGCCGACGGTGTTGGACGGATTCCGTTACGGAGTGGTGGTTTGGAATTGGACCTCAACATGGAGCCAGAACCGGAGACTAACGGCGTTTAAGCTGATGTCAAGGAAGTAAGCACGTGGCCGGCCGGTTATGGTGGCGTATCTGATGTACAGGTTAAGCTTTTATAAGCACTCGAGCAAAATACTCCCTTGTTTTTTACAAACGAAATTTATTTTTGAAGTAGAAGTAAAATTACGAAACTCTGTATCATTGTGCAAGCAAAATTTGAAAGCTATAGAGCACATGATGCGTAATTTGATTTATCCAAAATTACTATTGCAATATACGATTTTCCTTTTAGTGTCAAAACATGTAAGGAGCAGGTGGGTTTGGCTGAAATACTAATTTTTGTTCACATTTTATATTTATTTTATAAATTTATTGAATAATATGCAAATTATTAATTTAAAATTTAATAACTTAAAAGAATTAAAATATTAAATCCACAAATTTCAAATTCCGATTTCGATCCTCTGTGTATGAATGCATCCAAAGGTGTGGCTAATGGCCTAATGCTAAATTAAATGGTAGGAGAATTTTAGTTTCATACTTTAGGGGAGGAAAATGTTACTACGTGGCTAGAGTTTACTTGATAATATGTTGGTACAAAATAAATTAGCTGAGAGGCGCATAAGCTACTCGACCGCCATAAAAGAGTAGTGTCTTCTCCTTTCTTTTTTTCCTTTTAGCCGTATTCATAGCAAAATTCATCGTATTTTAAAAAATCGATAATTTAATTGAATTATCTTATGTTATTTTATACTTCCTCTGTTTCAGTTTATATGATTTTTTTTTATTCTTTTCGAAAAGAATATTCATTTCCAAATTTGGTAAGAATTTAGCTTAAACTTAGAATTTTATCTTAATGAGAAACTTTTATAATCACACAAATACTCTGAGCCCTTTTTTGACTTGTTTAGGATTACAAATTTCAAAAGTCTTTATTTTTTCTTAAATTCTGTGCCCAGTCAAAGAAGTTCACATAAACTGAAACGGAGGGAGTTGGCTCAAGTGCATAGCAAATAAAGACGTTTCAAAATTAACCCAATATTTTCCGTTTTTCCCTGGTTTTCAAAAATCTAGTGGAAATAAAAAACCAACTTCATTTACGGCTTATTTGGATGATTGTTACGTATCGTTACTTTAAATGCAATATTTATTTTGTTTGTTACTTAAATTTTATTGTATCATATCGTTAAATTTGTCGCTTTGTAACGTCGTTACCTTAGTTTTTTTCTCTTATCTTGCATTTTTATATTATTAAATAATTCTATTTTATTGTTTATCACACCTTTTTATATAATAATTATACCTCATACCTCACTTTTTTTATTGTAATATTGTAAGTTTATTCTTCATATTGTTGGTCCATGACATCATAAAACGACGACAAACAATATAATCTATCCAAATATTGTATATATCAAACGATACAGTACAATATAATACAATACGATATGATACATTATAAAACAATATATAAACAAATACGATTGTCTCTTATGGGGATATCCGATAAAATAAAATGGTAAACTTTGATTTGCTAGGATATGGCTCTGTACATGTTTACAAGATCAATTTGGATGAGTATTGAACACCTACTGCTTTCACAACTTTGACTCTATGAGTCCAAAAACGACAACAACAACACCGACCTAGTAAAATCCGATTAGTGGGGTTTGGGGAGGATAGTATGTACGCAAACCTTACCCCTACCCCGAAAGGGTAGAGAGACTGTTTCCGAGAGACCCTCGGCTCAAGAGGACAAAAGGAGACAATATCAGTATCATCACAGAAATCATAGAAAAAATAGGAACATCATGAAATCTAGAAGAAACATGCAAAGCAAAAGCGATAGCTAGTAAATAGGTCGGACACTGCAAAGAGAAATAGTAAGACACGACATTACCACTAGCTAGCTTAGACAAAAACTCTACCAGACTAGTCTCACAGCAGTACGAAGTAAGGCAGGACTCAACTACCTCCTAACTTACAATCTTAATATTCGACCTCCACATCTTCCTATCAAGTGCCATATACTCGGAAATTTGAATCCTCGCCATGTCCTGCCTGATCACCTCTCCCCAATACTTCTTCGGCCGCCCTCTACCTCTTCTCGTGTCCTCCACAACCAGCCACTCACACCTCCTTACCGGGGCATCTGGGCTCCCCCTCTGTACATGTCCGAACCATTTGAGCCTCCCTTCCCGCAACTTGTCATCAATGGGAGCCACACACACCTTCTCCCGAATATCATCATTCCCAATCTTATCCATCCTAGTATGCCCGCACATCCACCTCCACATCCTCATTTATGCTACTTTCATCTTCTGGATATGTGAGTTCTTAACAGGCCAACACTCAGCCCCGTATATCATGGCCGGTCTAACCACCACTTTATAGAACTTACTTGTGAGTATCGGTGGCACTCTCTTGTCACACAAGACTCTAGATGCTAACCTCCACTTCATCCATACTACCCCAATACGGTGTGTGACATCCTCGTCGATCTCCCCTTCCCCCTGGATAACCGACCCAAGGTACTTGAAGCTACCTCTACTTGGGATGACTTGTGAGTCAAGCCTCACATCCACACCCACTTACCTCGACTCAGCGCTGAACTTACACTCCAGGTATTCCGTCTTCGTCCTGCTTAGCTTGAAACCCTTAGACTCAAGAGCCTGTCTCCAAACCTCCAGTCTCTTGTTAACACCGACTCGCTACTCACCAATCAGAACTATGTCATCGACGAATAACATGTACCATGGCACCTCCCCTTGAATATGATGTGTTTGTGATTATGAGTGCTTGTAGTTAATTTCTTTGCTAGGTTGGAGAGTAAAGTTGCGCTATTTTGATTACGACTTTAGCCCAAGCAATTCGCAATAATACCCAAGATGAATTAATCTAAATAACCGCCATCAAACCATTTAAACTAAAAATAATAAGCAAATGTAAATTATATGTATAATTCATATATAATATATGTATAATTATGGATAATCAGTATATAATTTATGTATACCGGTTAGAAAAAGTAAACAATAAATCTCGTGGTATTTGTGTAAACATCCCAATATCCAAACTATTCGAAACAATTGTAAGGTAGCTAAATATTTTGAGCAAAATATCAAGATGCGCTAGATCTATCAAGGACGCGACAAAGAAAATGTCCTTAATGATAGTAGTGAAAATGACATTGACAATAGCATCATTTTTGACGGTATAAATATCATATGTGGTCACCTAACTTTTAGCTTATTGTAAAAATAATAAAATTAATTTTTTGATTTTGCAGCCGAGTGTATAATTAGTGATATATAAAATGAGTGAAGAATCATGAGATCTCAAGTTCAAATTTCCGTGGAAATAAAAATATTATATTATTTTTCACACTTGTCAAAGCCTTATCGGATACATTACGGGTGAAAAGTAACAATACTTGAAAGAATATCGTACATGGCAGAAATTCGAGGTACACACAAACAAATCCAGACATCACCGTTTACCATTATAAAAAACTAATTTTATAATTTTAATCAGATAAACTGAAGTTAACTCTACTAACAACAATTCACTCATTATATTGACAATTTTGTATATGGTTAAAACGAGTATGTCCGATTTTTATAGGCTCGAGGGGTTGCCTCGAGAATGAGATCATAATGGACCGAGCTCGAGCTCGAAGACACGAAGACCGAAGTACTCTCAGAGGATCGAGATCGGGCATGACCAACGTCGAACAACGGAGTAAGCGAGATATCAGTAATCGACCATAGATCTCGGCGAAAATCTCGGAAATAATTGAACTGCTAACAGTTATTAACATCAGTCATGGGATTTACTTCCGAAATTAAAGTTGTACTTTATTTAGGATTCCTCTACTATATAAAGAGGAACCTTGTTAATTTGTAAACACATACATTCATTGAGAAATAATAATATGCTGCTCTTTACTTGCTTACATTTTGATTACTATTCTTACTGCTCTTAACACCTGATCTCGAGCCTATTCCTAATCGAGGTCAATATATTGCTACAACACTGGTTTGATTTATTTTTAGTGTTCAATTCGTTTATCTAATTCTTCATCTATCAATTGGTATTGAATAAGATCACGTATCATTAAAATCGCAATACAAGTTTAAATGTTACCCATATTTCGAAGTAAATAATTTGGCGCCCACCGTGGGGCTAAGGATAATAGTGATTGCTCAGTGCTAATTATGGTAAAACACATTATTTTACGCTTGTTCTTGTCAAGAATTTTTGTTTTTAGGTTGAATCATGTCAAACTCACAAAACACATCTACACACGGCGACAATGGCCTCGGACTTCACGGAGAAAACGAGAATGTTATTGCTTCAGGAATTGGGGTGCTACAGGCTGACCTTGGAGGAGCACCGCCCGTTAACCCGATCGACGTCAGTTCTCATGTTGATCTGAATGCAGATTTAGGCATAGACCCCAAAGGAAGCATACGCAGAGAGGGACGAACCGACGGTCAAGGTACACAAGGCAGAGGAGACGAAGGATTCAGTCTCCAAGTAATATTCGAAATGCTTCAAGCTAAACAAAAATGCCATTGCTCAGTTGCAAAATCACCGTAGAGCACCAAATAGGATCGAGCGGGAGCCTACTCGCCGTACCGAGCCGGTGCCTGAAAATGGGGTGATAACACCTCAACAACCGGTTCTGCTATAACGAGGATGCTCGGGGATCTCACTAAGAGAATTGAATCGGGAGAGAAGAAAATTGAGGCCGACGATAAGAAGGTGGAAACCTACAATTCCCGAATTGACCAAATACCGGGGGCACCACCAATCTTGAAAGGAATGGATTCAAAGAAATTTGTGCAAAAGTCGTTCCCTCCGAGTGCGGCTCCGAAGCCCATCCCGAAGAAGTTTCGTATACTCGACATACCCAAATACAACGGGACCTCTGACCCCAATGAGCACGTTACCTCTTACACGTGTGCCATTAAGGGTAATGATTTGGAGGACGACGAAATCGAGTCTGTATTGCCGAAGAAGTTCGGAGAGACCCTGTCGAAGGGAGCTATGATTTGGTATCACAACTTGCCACCGAATTCCATCGAGTCATTCGCCATATTGGCAGATTCATTCGTAAAAGCACACGCCGGGGCCATAAAGGTTGCAACAAGAAAACCAGACCTCTTCAAAGTGAAATAGAGGGACAACGAGATGCTAAGGGAGTTCGTAGCTCGATTCCAAATGGAATGCATGGAGTTGCCACCAGTCACTGGTGATTGGGATGTTCAGGCTTTCACCGAAGGATTGAATGAACGGAGTTCGATTGCATAGCGTCAGCTGAAACAAAATTTGATCGAATACCCAGTTGTAAATTAGGCAGATTTTCACAACCGATATCAATCGAAGATTAGGGCCAAAGACGACCAGTTGGGAGCCCCTTCGGGTTCAGTGCATCCAAAGCGGTCGACAGGTAAAACCAAGAGGGATGTTGAGAATCAAGGCCGAATAAAGATTGGTACCAGCCATATATTGCAGATCAGAGGAATAACGGTCCGGGATGCAATTTCGCCTGGAACGATTGAAGAAGTGACCGAGGGAAAAACTCTTAGGTACTTTTGAGTAAAACTGGCTTCGACAAATATGCAGATCCCACAGAAGCACCTCGGCTATCGGAGTACAATTTCAACGTCGATGCATCGGGGATTGTATCAGGTATCAGAAGGATCAAAGATACTAGGTAGCCCAGACCGATACATACCGATCCTTCTCAAAGGAACCCAAAGCTAATGTGTAAGTATCATCGCACACATAGCCATAGGACCGAAGACTGCAGGCAGCTGAGGGAGGAGGTAGCTCGACTATTCAATGAAAGCCATCTTCAAGAGTTCCTCAGTGATTGAGCTAAAAATCACTTCAGAGAAAGAGACGCCAACAGAAAGAACAAACAAGAAGAACCTCAACATGTTATTCACATGATCGTCGGCGGGGTCGACGTCCCACAAGGACCTATATTCAAACGCACTAAGGTGTCTATCACCAGAGAGAAACAAACTCGAGACTATGTGCCCGAAGGCACTTTATCATTAAATGGCGAAGAAGCGGAAGGATTTCTCAGCCGCACAACGACGCCCTGGTAATTTCTATTTTGTTGAATAAAATTCAAGTTAAACGTGTTCTAGTGGATCCAGGTAGCTCAGCAAACATCATCAGATCGATGGTCGTAGAGCAGCTCGGCCTGCAGGACCAAATTGTACTTGTATCTCGAGTCCTAAACGACTTCAACATGGCTAGTGAAACAATGAAGGGGGAGATAATCCTACCAGTAAACGTGGACGGAACCATCCAAGATACAAAATTCCATGTCATCGAAGGCAACATGCGATATAATTCACTGTTCGGAAGGCCTTGGATCCAACACATAAGGGCAGTACCATCGTCCCTTCACCAAATGATGAAGTGCCCGACGACGGATGGTGTGAAAATGGTTTACGGGGAACAACACGCTGCAAAGGAAATGTTTGCGGTCAATGAGGCGACGCCGATATCAACACCTTCGACTTCAGAAAAGTCGAGCACCAAAGATAAGTAGACAACCAAGCAATCACCGTACCCAGCCTCGATTGAATCGGAGAAATAGGTAGTGGAAGAAGAAGAAGAGGATTTTCTTACTCCTCGAACTTTCGTTGTTCCCGAAGAATCAGATGCAACCAAGTCAACGGTTGAAGAGCTGGAGCAGGTGATACTAATCGAGTATCTGCCCGAACGAAAGGTATACCTGGGAACGGGGTTGACCCCCGAACTAAAAAAAATTCATTCAATTTCTTATTGATAACATGGACTGATTTGCATGGTCCCATTTAGACAAGACAGGAATCCCACTAGAGATAACAACTCATCGACTAAGCTTGGATCCCTAGTTCAGACCGATAAAACAAAAGAGAAGACCCCAGTCCGAGGTAAAGCACGCCTTTATATAGGAAGAGGTAACCAAACTTCTCAAAATGGGATCCATTCGGGAAGTAAAATATCCTGAATGGTTAGCTAATGTAGTCGTAGTCCCCAAAAAAAGGAACAAACTTAGAATGTGTGTAGACTATAAGGACATGAACTAAGCATGTTCGAAAGACCCTTTTCCATTGCCTAACATCGATCGCATGATCGATGCCACGGCCGGCCAGGAGATCCTTACCTTTCTCGACACCTATTCTGGGTACAATCAAATCTAGTTGGACCTAGAAGACCAAGAAAAAACTTCTTTTATCACTAAGTATGGAACCTATTGCTATAATGTAATGCCCTTCGGGTTTAAAAAATGCAGGAGCTACATATCAACGCCTAGTTAACAAAATGTTCAAAGAATAGATAGGTAAATCAATGGAAGTTTACATTGACAACATATTAGTTAAGTCCCTGCGCGCAGAGGACCATTTAGCTCGTTTGTAGGAAACATTCGAAATCTTGAGGAAGTACAACATGAAGCTCATCCCCGAGAAATGTGTTTTCAGGGTTGGTTCAGGCGAATTCCTCGGCTTTATGGTGTCAAATCGGGGAATCAAAATCAACCCCGATAAGATTAAGGTCATCGAGGACATCACCGTCGTAGACAGTGTAAAGGCCGTGTAGAGGCTAACCGTACAGATAGCAGCCTTGGGTCAATTTATTTTTAGGTCATCATATCGGAGCTTAGGTTTTTCTCCTTACTCAAAAAGAAAAACGATTTCGCATGGACCTCGAAATGTCAATAGGCATTGGAGGAATTAAAGCGATATTTATCGAGCCCACATTTGCTCCATACCCCGAAGGAAGATGAAAAGCTTTACTTATACTTGGCGGTGTCCGAGATCGCGGTAAGTGGTGTCCTAGTTCGAGAAGAGCAAGGTACACAGTTTCTTGTTTATTACATAAGTCGAACCTTATGAGATGCTGAAACTAGGTATCCACACTTAGAGAAATTAGCCCTTGCACTAATAAGCGTATCCAGAAAATTAAAGCCATATTTCCAATGTCACCCCATATGTGTGATAACCACTTCCCCATTCCGTAATGTTTTGGACAGGCCCGAATTAACGGGCCGATTGGTCAAATGGGCCGTCGAACTCAGCGGGTACGATATCGAATATCAACCCCGAACGTCCATCAAGTCTCAAATTTTTGCAGACTTCGTGGATGAATTTACGCCAACCCTCGTACCTGAAGTGGAAAAGGAACTTCTACTAAAATCAGGTACATCGTCAAGGGTATTGGACCCTCTTCACGGACGGTGCCTCGAATGTGAAAGGATCCGGGCTCGACATTGTTTTGAAGCCGCCCACGAGAAGCATTATTAGACAATCCATTAAAACTACCAAATTGACTAACAACGAGGCCGGGTATGAGGCCATGATTGCAGGTATCGAGCTAGCTAAAAGCTTGGGAGCAGAAGTCGTTGAAGCTAAGTGCGACTCTCTACTACCAGGTAAACGCAACTTTCAAAGTCCGAGAGGATAGGATGCAAAGGTACTTAGACAAATTGTAGGTAACCTTGCACCGTTTTAAAGAATGGACTCTACAACACCTCGAGAACAAAACACCGAGGCCGATGCACTTGCCAATTTGGGGTCATCGGTCGAAGAAGATGAGATCAGCTCGAGGACTGTCGTCCAACTCTCGAGGTCTGTGATCGAGGAAAGACATGCTGAAATAAATTCTACGAGCTTAACTTGGGACTGGAGAAATAAATACATCGAGTACTTGAAGAACGGAAAGCTTCCATCGGATCCTAAAGAATCGAGGTCCTTACGGACCAAAGCCGCTCGTTTCACATTAGACGAAGACGAAACATTATACAGAAGGACGTTCGATGGTCCATTGGTAGTATGCTTGGGACCGGGGGGATACTACTAACTATGTTCTACGAGAAATCCATGAAGGCACTTGTGGGAACCATTCTGGTGTCGAGTTACTAGTTCGAAAGGTCGTCAGAGCATGATATTACTGGGATAGCATGGAAAAAGACTCTAAGGAGTTCGTTCGAAGATGCTATAAGTGTCAAAGGTTTGCACTGATGATCCACCAACCCGGCGAACAACTTCACTCGGTCCTATCCCCATGGCCATTTATGAAATGGGGAATGGACATCATCGGCCCTCTGCCATCGGCCTCAGGTAAAGCTAAGTTCATTTTATTTATGACTGACTATTTCTCTAAATGGGTTGAAGCACAGACCTTCGATAAGGTTAGGGATAAAGAAGTGATAGATTTCATATGGGATCACATCGCATGCCGGTTTGGGATACTCGCAGAAATAGTCTGTGACAATGGCAAACAATTCATCGGCAACAAAGTAACGAAATTCTTCGAGGATCACAAAATAAAAAGGATACTATCAACACCGTATCACCCTAGTGGAAACGGACAGGCCGAATCAACGAACAAGACTATCATCCAAAACTTGAAGAAAAGGCTAAACGAAGCTAAAGGGAAATATTACCCGAGGTCCTATGGGCATATCGGATAACGTCGAAGTCCAGTACATGAGCAACTCCATTTTCCTTAGTATATGGCTCCGAAGCCTTGATACCGGTCAAAGTCGGAGAGCCCAGCGCCAGGTTTCGACATGCGACAGAGGAATCAAACCGCGAGGCCATGAATACCAGCCTCGAGTTGTTAGATGAAAAATGAGAAGCTGCACTCGTTCGAATGGCTGCACAAAAGCAACGAATCGAAAGGTACTACAACAGAAGAACCAACCTTCGTCACTTCAGAGTCGGGGACTTAGTCTTAAGAAAAGTTACCATTAATACTCGAGATCCTACTGAAGGGAAACTCGGCCCTAATTGGGAAGGACCCTACCAAATCCTCGACATAGTCGGGAAAGGATCTTACAAACTCGGAACGATGAGTGGCGAATCGTTGCCGAATAACTGGAACATATCACTTCTCAAGCGATACTATTGCTAAGGTATGACTTTCTCTTTTCTTTCATTTATATACATATTAGGAACTAACTCATTGCATGAGTTCGACATAAGACATTGAGACCTCTGGTTTTAAAGTACGCGTTGCACTCTTTTTCCCTTAGATCGGTTTTTATCCCAAATGGGTTTTTCCGACAAGGTTTTTAACGAGGCAACAATTATGTGCTACCCGAGGATAATTCAACAGTATCCAAGATTTATTTGTAATCAACTTCGAATACTGGGGGGCATCACCCTCGGATGTTATATGTTCGAGAAATGTACCTTGTGTCAATGGGCCTCGATGGGAAAAACTTTGTAATGGGCCAAACGGTCGAATGAACCATGTACATATAGATTAGCCGAGTACCGACGACAAGACATGTACACATATATAAATTATTCAAAGAAACATTCTCTCTTTATCAAACATCTCGTGTCTCGAAGCAAATTCTCTATTATACAAATTGCATACTTACGATTCTGGTCTATTATGCAAAGCTAATACTTGTGAAAAATGGCTCAAGATCCAAGTACAAACATACTTCGAACACTCGGTGATTGCATACTCGAGTTATCTAAATTCGAATTCACAAGAACTAAAAGACGCATCCCTCGATATATAAGCGAAGGCCATCATACTCGTGGACTAACATTTCGAACAAGTTCGATATATTATCGGGAAATAAGTCCAACAGACATACCCGAAGGCTACAACCACATTAAAGGCTACGACCAAAATTACGTGGCTCGGAGACGTCTGAATTTCGCAATAAACAAAAGGCCTTCAAATACTTTAAAAACCGGTTAAAAGGCTACCCACGCCAAAGCAATTAAAAAAGGGCTTCGACAAAATCATCCCTCGAAAATCTAAAAGGCTTCGATAATATTAACCTTTGAAAAACCTCAAGAGGTATCAAACTATCTTAACACAAACATGTTGAGACACAACAAAGAAAAATGGGGATCCGATCCTCGGACCCTCGAAAAACCCAATAGGTATAAAAAACATATGCTAAGGCATAATGAAATTTTCACTAAGTCTTTTGAGCCGAAAAGGGGAAAATATTAGCCATTTTCAGAGGCCATATCAGCCCAATCTAAAGAGCCTAAGGGCCAATACAATTGGAGTTCAAGACCTTGTTCTCACTCAATTCGGACTCAAGGTTTCCACTATTCTGAGCTCGAATAAAGTCAATTATTGCTCGAGGATTCACCGTAAAAACCCTAAGGGGTATATTGCTGTAAGCTCAAAACTTACCCATCATTTGATAAAAGCATAAGAGTTTGCTTTATCCTAAGTTCAAGATTCATTCGAACTTGGTTATAAAGATAATACGTCTATGGATTTGATTAAGCCACCCGAGTTAAAGTCTCGAATGTATTTCCAAGCTCGGGGGCTTACCCTTGTCTAACTAAAAGAAAAACCTGAGGGTCCACTCCGAAGTCGAACCAAGGTTCACTCAGTTACCCGTCACTTGGTAAGAACCCAATGGTTTGTTTTATTCTGAGTTCAGAACTTTCTCTTAAAGATAATATAGTCATGGCATCGATAAAGTCACCCGAAATCTCGAACATATCATTAGATCGAAAATTCGTTTTCAAAACCTAAGGGTATGATTCGAGTTCGAAGCAGTGTTTGTTCATCCACAACAATTAAAATTTTCATACGGCAAAGTAGAATCTGTCATGAATCAGAGGCAAAAAGACTTGTTATTTACAGAAGGTTCTTACAAGGGCTGCACAGGGCCTTACACAAAAAATATACAAAAGGAGAAAATCCTAAAGGCCTAGTCCACTCTGGGAGCCACATCCTCGGGAGCCACATCTTCGGGATCCGCTTCTTTGACGGCCTCATCCTCATCTTCTCCACTTTCGGACCCACTAGCATAATCCTCTTCATCAGAAAGCAAGGTTGCGACCTCAACCTCCAAAGCTTTGGCGCTTTCGATGTCAGCTGAGAGGTCGAAGCCACGAGCATGCACATCCTCGAGAGTCTCTCTCCGGGATTGTCGTCTAGCATGGTCGACAACACATGGCAGCTTGACTTCAGCAGCAACTGAGATCTTCTGTGCCCGAATGTTGGCAGCCTCGGCGTCAGCTCGATAAGAGTCCACAAATGCCTCTGCCTCAGACTTAGCCTTTGAAAGCTCGACGACCAGCTTAGACTCGAGCTCCTCAATCTTCTAGGCCCGGGCCAAGCTTCCTCCTTCACACTTTGGAGGTGGCACTCGGCTGAAGTCAGTTGGGCCCGCAGTGCATCCTTTTCCGAGGCAAGACGCTCCATATGTTGTCTCCACCCCAGAGTTTCGGCCTTCTTCATCTTGGCCTCCTCTCGAAACTGCTCCACCAGCTCACCCTTTTGCCGATTCTACAAAACCAAAGGGTTAATCACCAAAAATCAAGTTAACACATAACAAGCTTTCGAAAAATTACGTTACCCGTTCAATGAGTTTGGTATGCTCTCGATGAGCTCTTGTAAGTTCGGCTCGAAGGGTCATGATCTCCTCTTCCTTTTGAACGTAGAGGAGTTTGAGGCCATCTCTCTCCTCCACGATCTTCTTGAGCCCTGCCTCACATCGAGATAGCTCAGCAGGAGATTTGGAAGATGCTTCTTGGTGGAGCACAATGGCCTGCACACAAAGAAGAGAGTTAGGCTTGGAAAGATATGAATTAGACACAAGTGTAAACATGAAGAAATGGAACTTACCTGTTTCAGAAGCCGCTGAACCTCGTCGAAAACAAATGATGCATCTGGATGGGGACCATCGTCGACCCCGGTGAAGCATTCCCGGAATATGCCATTCCCTTCGTGGGCCAGCCCCACGTCAGGAGTCTCTATGGCTCGAGCATCTTGAAATTGACCTTCGGAGAACGTAGGTCTAAGCTGCGAATCGCCAATGTTGATTATTCCAAGTAACTTGTAACATTATCTTCTCTCTGAAGGGACTCGGGGATAGACCCTTCGGCCACGCCCGCTGGCTGATTATCATGGCGGGGGGCATCCTCACCACCCGATTGCTCTGGGACTTTGCTCGGACCCTCTTCTGAGATATCCTCGGTCCGAGTTTGAGCCACCTCGATCTCCACCGTTTCGACACTCTTGGAAGCTTCAGTACTTCCCCTCTTTCGGGCTACCAGCAGGCAACCATCATCTTCTCCCTCTTGATCTTCCTCTCGTAGTCGTTGAACTACATCGACACGAGGAGTAGAGGGCTCGACTTTTGACTTCCGAGCTTTGTTTTTCTTTGGCTTGGGGGTATCGGGAGGAGAAGCTCTTCTCCCCTCTTTCTCTCTTTGGTCGGCTTCGATACCTCATTTTCCCCAGGCGGAGGTGGCCTCATAGAAACGTTTTCACCGAGGCCTATAGGTGAAGAAACCAGGTTAATAAGAAGTACATTAAGGGGGAAACCTCGATATACAAGCAAAAGAGCTCAATATGGTTTTTAGCCTCCCATCGACCCCTGGCCAAATAATGCCAACAACGCTCGGCATGATAAGAGGTGGAGGCCAGTTGTTGAACCCAACCTGCAAGGTCCGGAATTGCACGGGGGAACCAAGGGGAAGCTGCACAGTGAAAAGAGAACCTGAGTAAAAAAGGGAATAAAAGAAGTAAAAAAGTAAGCATCAGCGATGAAGTTTCACTTACGTTTCATGTTCCATTCCTCGGGGAATGGCATTTTTGTCGACCAGAATTAGGCCGGAGGTCTTGATTCGGACGAACTGCCCCATCCATCCTCAATCCTTGTCTTCATCGATGCTTAAGAACAACGTCTTCGTGGCCCGACGCTGCAACTTTATCAACCCACCTCGATAAAGGTGAGGGCTATATAACCTTATCAGATGGTCAAGGGTGAAAGTCATACCCTCGACCTTGCTCGAAAAGAACCGGAGCAAATTGATGATATGCCAGAAGGAGGGATAGATCTGGCCAAGGGTCACTCGATATCGACGACAGAAATCGAGTATGACCGGATCTACAGGACCTAGTGTGAAATGGTAAGTATACACACTCAAATACCTTTTCACATAGGTGATGATGTCCTCCTCAGGGGAAGGAACCACCACTTCTTTATTATCCTAGTTGCGGTCCTTTTTCACCCGCTCGAGATCGTCTTTTGATATCGAGCAGATGTATCGGAACATGGGATCACATCGGCGCGGAACTGAGGAGGGTTTCTCGACCTTGAAGTAAGTTAATTCGATTGGCCCAGGGATGCACTCTTCGATACGAGGCTCCATCAGCGTTTTAACGCCGACCGACCGCGAAGAAGAGGCTTTCTCTTTTTGGGGGACAATTTTTGATGTTTTAGTCATCTCTATATGAAGTTCTAGAGAAGTGGAGAAATTGGTGTTATGGAAAAACTAACAAAAAAGGTGAACTTGAGGAAGGGAAGCTTGTGAAGATTTTAGAAAAGGCTTTGAAAGTAAAGTGTGATTCAATGAAGAAGGTGATATTTATAGACTTGTGGCGACGATTCGGTGACACTAGTGACCGGCCGCTGACTGACATGCATTGATGATTTTGGGAACCGAACCGACAGGACATTTCGATCACATCCATCGCTTACGTCATGAAGACGACTTTATGATCGAGGTATCATGGAATCGAGGCTCAAGTCGTTTCTTATCATTTTATTCTAAGAAACGCGAGGACTATCTGTATACAGTTAAAAACGAGTATGTCCGATTTTTATAGGATCGAGGGATTGCCTCGAGAATGAGCTCATAATGGACCGAGCTCGAAGACACGAAGACCGAAGTACTCGCTTAGGATCGAGATCGGGCATGACCAACGTCGAACGACGGAGTAAGCGAGATATCAATAATCGATCATAGATCTCGGCGAAAATCTCGGAAGTAATTAAACTGCTAACGGTTATTAACATCAATCATGGGATTTACTTCCGAAATTAGAGTTGTGCTTTATTTAGGATTCCTCTACTATATAAAGAGGAACCCTGTTCATTTGTAAACACATACATTCACTGAAAAATAATAATACGCTGCTCTTTACTTGCTTACATTTTGATTACTGTTCTTACCGTTCTTAACATCTAATCTTGAGCATGTTCCTAATCGAAGTCAACATATTGCTACAATACTGGTTTGATTTATTTTTATCGTTTATTTAATTCTTCATCTATTAATTAGTATTAAATAAGATCACGTATTCTTAAAATCACAATACAAGTTTAATTGTTATTGAGGTAAATAAATTTAGACCCACGATTGACTCCACATTGCTGCTTGATCTTTAGCCTACTAGTTGTGACTCAAACAGACGGATTTTCATCTTTAAACTTTGTAACTAAAGTCAAAACATAATCCACTTGCCTTGTCTCCACTTGCCGGGTTTGAAGTCCAAATTTGCTTTGCGTTTTGCAATTATTTATGTATTTTGTCAAGTATAATGATGTTGATCCATACAATAAATGTACTTCTAAATTGAATAAATTATGAATTTAAATTCGATGAGTTTAATTTTTAATATTTTTCATTATATTCATCATACTTTTAAAACTCTATGTTTAAGAATTTAATATTTTTTAAAATTTTAATATCTTTTAATACGTTTATATTTATACTTCTTATTAAAAAATATTGAGTTCAATTAAACCTATTCAACGCGTCATCGAACTCTACCTCTGGAATACAGCAAGATGATTTTGGACAAGCTCTTGCAAATGGAGTGCCTCAAAGTCAAAGATTTTAGGGACAGCGGTCCATCAAAATATCAATCGGAGATAGTGACATACTTTATCTGATTTTCTAGTTTATTGGTGGAAACGGAAGCAAGAACCAAGGGAAACAAATAATTTTTGTATTTTCTTTTTTAATTTATCCATCCATTAGCAAAAACATAAGGTCTTGTATCATTAGGGATTTTAGGTTATCAATGTTATATATTTCTAAAATATGATCTTGTTGTGCCTCCTTACTGACATACCTAAGGCTATATTATTTCAAAGTTTTTACGTGTTTTGGCCTCATATATTAATGTTTATTAATAGCTTTTATGTATTAAAGATAGGAGTATAACTTGAAGCCTTTGTCATTTGCTCCTCCAAAGGGTAACCCTCCCAACAATGATGTTATTGTCAATGCCATTTTCAATATATATATATATATAGAGATTGTAGAATTATTTAATGTTAGATTTTTCCTAATTATTTTATTGACCCAATAAATTTAAGGCCCATAATTAATATTTAATGAAAGACAAATCAGTAGAAATGACATGGGATAATCACTTTTTAACATGGTATTTGGTTTTTATCCATTCTTTTTAATGCTGAGCAAAAATAACCACAACTCTATTAAAATAAATACGAAAAGGTGTTTTTACCCTTTTTTCATGTGTGCTGTGTAAATATTAAGGATATGGTGTCCTTAACATTTACACTGCACACATGAAGTTAAGGACACCATATTCTTAATATTTACATTGCACATATGAAGTTAAGGACATGATGTCCTAAAGTTTAACAACGCAATGTACAAATACAAGACACTTTGTCTTTAATATTTACACAACATTCATGAAGTTAAGGACACAATGTCCTCAATATATTTACACAACACTCATAAAGTTAGGACACTATGTCCTTAACATTTACACTGTACACATGAAGTTAAGGACATCATGTCCTTAACATTTATACTGCACATATGAAGTTACAGACACGAGGTCCTAAAGTTTAACAACAGAAGGTGCAAATACAATTTAAGGACATTATGTCCTTCACATTAACACTGCACACGTGAAGTTAAGGACTCCAAGTCCTTAACATTTACACTGCGCATATGAAGTTTAGGATATGATGTCCTAAAGTATAACAACGGAAGGTGCAAATACAAGACACTTTATCCTTAATATTTACACAACACCCATGTCTAGCACAAGGGTATTTTCGTCCGGACGGATAAAAAATTATTAAGCTCTGGCTAAAGAATAAATACATTTTAAATAGTGGCTAAAGAGTAAATACATCTCTAATTAGTGCCTGACTGTGCACTTCTCCCGACAAATCATGTTTGTTGGATCAGTTACTTGATGAATGTACCGTATTAATTGAGAACCTCTATAAATTTTCACACTCATTCGGGTTACCGCATTCTTTTATTCCCTCTTCCATCACTAAAGGAGACGGTAACGAAATCAAGGGAAATGGGCGAGAAATTAATTTTAATTAACGCTTCCGCTTCACGATAATAGCTACCGCTTTATGTATATTTTTTTCTGTAACCATTATATATAAGACTATCATGTTCAAGATCCTGACATGCATTATATCTTATATTTACATGTGGTATCCAAGATTGTTTGAACGGTTAATCATCACAAGGGAATTACATATATTTAATTATCTATTATGTCACTGCCGCAAAAGTGCGATTATAGCTCTAAAGCCTTTAATTGCTTTTAAAATCATGGAACAATTAGGCAGACAAATTTGACAAAATTGAAAGATTTGTGCTTATTGCTTTTGCACAATAAAACGAGCACCGCAAACTTTGATTTGTGCTTACCCTAAAGATGGCTAGACCTAAATTGTATATGTGTTTTGGAACAAAGGAATTACAGAGGACTTGAACCTTCATGGTATAATAACATGTTTGTTTTAATAGTAAGTCTCTCATTTAGTCAAAATCCTTTAAGGATGTTTTGGGTCAACTTTTCAGGCACCAACCCAAACACCTAGTTATGTAAAGTTATGAATAACGTTTAAGTCCGTAAGGTGGTTGGTTCATCATAAGTTCAGCCCTACGTTTTCAGTGAAGATTACAAAGTAATTTATTTATTTATTTTGGGCTACTAAAATTGTTTCGACTATTAAGTCGATTGACCTATTTATTATTTATTTTATGTATGTGATTAATATTTATATAATTTGTTAGTCATCAAAGTGATCAAACTAGATTCTTTAAAGAAGGCACATGCATAAGATCTCCCGATATTTATTTATTTTATGTGTGCATTATGTTCATATAGTTTGTTAGTCACTAAAGTGGCCAAACTAGTATGTTTAAGAAATTATGCATGCATAAAATTATAGTTTATCCATAAATTAATTAACACTACTAGATATTCGGTAAATACCGACCAGAAAAATCGACCAACGTTGGTCGATTATGGCAAATTACCGACCAAAACGCGTCTAAACATGCTTGGTCGCTATTTTGGTGGTCGTTTTAATATACCGACCAAGGTCGGTAGGTAATTACCGATCAAGGTTGATCGCTAAGTTAAAAGGACCATCCGAATAATTTAAAGCACATACCGACCAACTTTGGTCGGTAACATATTTTAATAATTTAATTTTACCAACCAAAGTTGGTCGGTGTATTTAAATTATGTTATTTTATTAATTATTAAATTTTTAAAAATACTGACCAAAGTTGGTCGGTAAATGAAAAAATATATATTTTCTTATAAATTAAAATTTAACCATACCGACCAACTTTGGTCGATTTTTTGGGTTTTAATTTTGGCATGAAATGCCTGTTTTAGCAGCTACACCACCTGCCAGCATACCAAAATCCTAAAGCAACAACAACAACAACAACATTCAATAAATACATTAAAACTAAGAATTTAAAGTTCAATTGAACTAAAAAATCCAAAACCAAGTTAAAACTTATTACAACTAGTTCAAAACTGGTACTGTTTGTCTAGTTCAAAGTATATAAAAGTCAAGGAGTGTTTTGCACAACATCATCATCACCGTGTGATGAACTTTCATTTATAAGACGGTATAGAGAAGGGTATTGTCGAGGACGGGAGGAACGATCACGGGGAGGACGGGAGAAACACTCACGTGCAAGTCGAGCCTCTGGTGATGACTCACGAGACCGAGGCAACGGAAAAGCTCCAGTAGATAGGAGAGTTCTGATCTGAGCTTGCATGCCAAGGAATTGAGCATCTCTAACCCTTTCTCTTTCCTTGGCCGCTTCTAGCTCGGATGTGAGCTTTGTCACAGTCTCCCGCATAGCGGAGAGGCTCTCCCCATTAAGTTGCTCGCATTGCGAGGAAGTCTCTATTCCTTGCATTCCACATTTATAGCGATGAAATTTCTTAGTAGGAAGCCCGTATACCTTCCCCCATTTTGGACCGCCAGCAGACTCCATCCATATTCTTTCAGCATCCTCGTACGAAGGTTGGGTTGGCTCGCCCGATTCATCAGGTGGATGAGTGCGGATGAATTCCTCCACGTTAGTTTAGTAGCGACTCTATACGAAAATTTAAATTGAATTAGTATTTCAAAATTTATATAAAAGAAAATTAAAATACTTAAAGAAAAGTGAAAGGTTACATATACAGTCGAGGCCCGGTCCTCGACCCAACTTTCGTAATCCGTCTCTTTCTTCTTCATTACAATATGTGTCTCCTTGAATAGCTCATCATGGTTCATTGGAAGCCCCAACTTCTTTTCCTGAAAACAAATTAATTTAGTTAATAAACATAGTAGATATACTTTGAAAATTAAAATAATTTAAGCAATTACGTACCAATCTTCTTTTTATTGTTCCTAGGCTGATCGCACCCCCAGTGTGCAAGGAGCCTCCTTTCTCAGATGCGCGAGCTTTCTTTCATTTTTTCGCTCTTCTCTAAGAACTTTGCGGTAAGCCATTGCCTTTGCAAATCATCCCATAAAATTTGAAGTAACCAGTTGTCACGACCCCAAACCTAAGCTGGCCGTGATGGTGCCTATCATGACACTAGGCTAGCCAATCTACCGCGAAATAACATAAAGATTTCCCATTAAATTCAAAAATGTTCGATATTTCATAAATTTCCGGGATTGACATTTCAAAACCACAAGATAGATAAAGCATTTGAAACACCGCCACAAAACCTGGAGTCAACCGTCATGAACATCTAATAAACAATACAATGTACTACTATTTCCTTACTACAACCAGTTCTAGGAAATGAAATCAAATGACAGGATAAGAAGGGAAAAGGGTATTCTACGGATGCCGAACAACTACCTCAAAATCCCGAAACCAGCTCCAAGAGAATGCGAGAAAGCTAGCGCTCAGACCCAACACCTGAATCTGCACACATGGTGCAGAGAATAATGTGAGTACGCCAACTCAGTAGTAATGAACGTAAATAATGTCTAAGTCTATGAAACATGTAAAGACAGTCATCAAAGCACAGTAAATGAAATCCCTCTTTCAGAAAACACAGATACGATATCTTGTAACATTTTAAAAATCGATTTCAGTAAAAATATCCTTTTCACAGTTTCCATAGAAATCAAAAGGGTTCAGTATATGAAATGACAGGGTTCATAAACAGTCTTTCAGACAAAAATATGTATCATAAACTACCCTCGGGCATATCCTCACTCTGCATCAGTCACTCAGCATACCTCACAATCACTCAGTATCAGCCCCTCGGGCTACCTCACATCCACTCATGCCTCCCAAGTCACTCGTCACTCGCACTCAGTAGGTGCCTACATTCATTGGGGGTGTACAGACTCCGGAGGGGCTCCTACATCCCAAACGCTAATATCAAGCCATCTCGTTGCATAATCACTCAGGCTCTCGGCCTCTCAAATTTCATAAACAATGTAACATGCAGCCCGATCCCATAATATCCTCACAACATAGTCCCTCGGCCACACTCAATCAGAAATCTCTCAAAGAGCCACTCGGGAAATCAATAAAACGGGGTACTCGACCCAAAATATCATTTTATATCACCAAACAATGTAAATAAAACTGAGCTTCAATATCAGTTAAACAGGATATGACTGAGTGTAAATCATAAGTCAACACAGTGAGGAATAACAGTAAACAGCCCCCAACAGGGGGGGGGGGTCTAAACAGGTTGGCACAAGGCCCGAAGCATGGCGTACAACCCAAAATATAGTAATAGTCTTAAAACATAAAATATCATATGAATTAGAATCAAGTACGCAACGTAATAGTTTCCACGGGACGGACAGAGTCCCAATCCCCCAACACTGCGCCACACACTCGTCATCTAGCATGTGCGCCACTCCAAAATAGTGATAAATATGTGAAGTCCGTGGTTTCATACCCTCAGGACAAGATTTACATACATTACTTACCTCAAACCGGCTCAAATACTAATACGCGATGCCTTTGCTTCTCGAATCGATCTCTGATTGCTCAAAATCTAACCAAAAGCAGATTTATACCATCAATATATGCTAAGGAACAAAGCCCAATAAAAATTTATCAAAATTAACCAAAAATCCCGAAATTGGCCTAACCCAACTCCCGGGACCACGTCTCAGAATTTGATAAAAATCACATCACAAGAATCCTTATCCTTCCACGAGTCTATACATACCAAGAACATCGAAATCGGACTTCAAATGGCCCCTCAAATCCCCACTCAAAGGTCTCATTTATAAGCCCTAATTCTCCAATTTTTGGGGTTTAAATCCCACTAATTTCAGATCTAATTAGTTAGAAATCAACATAGAATCAAGTATTGAGTTCAAAAATATTACCTCCAAGTGTTTCCCTTCGATTGTCTCTTTAATCCCTCTCAAAAAGCTTCAAAGTCGTTCAATGAGAAATGGGCTAAAAATCATGAAATGGTTTGTTTTATACTTTCTGCCCAGTTATTCTTCAATGCGTTCGCGTCCCACTCCACGTTCGCGAAGCACAGTCCAAAATTTCCCTACGCGTTCGCGTTCCTCCCTCACGCGTTCGCACAACACAACCGCTCAACTCCTTCACGCGCCCCAGCCTCTACGCGATCGTGGACCTCCACCACGCATTCGCACTGCTCACATGCCATCCCCCTCACGCGATTGTGACCACCCAAACGCGATCACATATAACAAAAATTATGCTGCCCAGATAAGCCTATGCGATCTCATTCTTACCCTCGTGATCACATAGAAGAACACCAGAACAGAACACCTGCAAAAAACAACCAAACTTCCAAACCAAGAATTTGTCCGCTAACACCCCCGAAACTTACCCGGGGCCCTCTGGACCTCAACCAAACATGTCAACACATCCCATAACCTTATTCAAACCTAGTCGAGCCTTCGAAACACTCAAAACAACGCCAAAACACCAAATTCACCTTGGATTCAAGCCTAAGAACTTAGAAACTTCCAAATTTCGCCAATGATGCCGAAACCACCCAAGACACGTCCGATTGACCTGGAAATTTGCCACACATCCAACATGACACTACGAAACTGTTCCAACTTCCAGAATTCCATTCCGACCCCGATAGCCTATTTTTCATTGCCGACGGGAAATCGCCAAAAACTCAATTTCGCCAATTAAAGCCTAATTCTACACCGGACCTCAAAATCACACTCCGAACACACCCATAAGTCCCAAATCACCTAAACGAAGCTATCTGAGCCATAAAATTCACATTCTGAGGTCGTTTACCTAATAGTCAACATCCGGTTGACGTTTCTAACTATAAGCCCAACTTAAGAGACTAAGTGTCTCATTTCACACCATGACCACTCCGAACCCAAACAAAACGACCCAACACAACATAAATAGGCTAAGAAACACATGATAGAGAAGAAACAGGAAAAACAGGAACGACCGGCTGGGTCGTTACATTCTCTCCCCTCTTAAACAAACGTTCGTCCTTGAACGGGTCTAGAAACATACCTGGGGTCTCAAATAAGTAAGGATATCTGCTCCGCATCTCCCGCTCAGTCTCCCAGGTGGCCTCCTCCACTGTCTACCCTCTCCACTGCACCTTTACTGAAGCTATATCCTTAGATCTCAACCTTCTGACCTAACGACGCAAAATAGCCACTGGCTCTACCTCATAAGACATATCACCCTCTAGCTGAACTGAGCTGAAGTCCAAGACATGAGACGGGTCACCAACATACTTCCGGAGAATGGAAACATGGAATACCAGATGAACACTCGATAAGCTAGGTGACGAAGCAAGTCTATAAGCCACCTTCCTAACCTTCTGAAGCACCTCAAAAGGCCCAATGAACCGGGGACTCAACTTTCCCCTCTTCCCGAACCGCATAACACCCTTCATAGGTGACACCTTCAGTAGAACCTTCTCCCCACCATGAAAGGCATATCCTGAACCTTTCGGTTCGCATAACTCTTCTGCCTAGACTGCGCCGTGCGAAGCCACTCCTGATTCAACTTCACCTTATCCAACGCATCCTGTACCAAGTCTGTGCCCAATAGCCTAGCCTCACCCGACTCAAACCAACCAATCGGATAGCTACACCTCCTACCATATAAATCTTCATACGGAGCCATCTGGATACTCGACTAATAGCTATTATTATATGCAAACTCCGCGAGTGGCAGAAACTGGTCCCATGAACCCCCAAAATCAATGACACATGCACACAACTTGTCCTCCAAAATCTGAATAGTGCGCTCTGACTGCCCGTCAGTCTGAGGGTGAAATGTTGTGCTCAACTCCACCTGAATACCCAACTCTTTCTGCACGGCCCTCCAAAACTGAGATGTGAATTGAGTACCTCTGTCAGAAATGATAGAAACTGGAACACCATGCAATCGGAAAACCTCCCGGATATAAATCCCAGCTAACCACTCCGAAGAATATGCAGTACCAACATGAATGAAGTGCGCGGACTTGGTCAGCCGATCCACAATAACCCATATAGCATCAAACATCCTCGAAGTCTGTGGGAGTCCAACTACGAAGTCCATGGTGATACGCTCCCACTTCTGCTCTGAAATATCCAATCTCTGATGCAATCCACCTGGTATCTGGTGCTTATACTTGACCTACTGATAGTTGAGACACTGAGCTACAAATCCAACAATATCCTTCTCCATCCGCCTCCACAAATAGTGTTATCTCAAATCCTGATACATCTTCGTGGCACCCGGATGGATGGAATACCGCGAGCTGTGGGCCTCTGCTAGAATCAACTCTCGAAACCTATCCACATTAGGCACACATATCCAACCCTGCATCCTCACAACACCATCATCGCCAATAACCACATCCCCGACATCACCTTGCCAGACCCTATACTGAAGAACGAGCAAGTGTGGGTCATCATACTGGCGCTCTCTAATCCGTACATAAAGAGAAGGCCTAGAGGCTGCACAAGCTAATACCCGGCGGGGCTCTAATAGATCCAATCTCACTAACTGGCCCGCTAAAGCCTGAAAATCAAGTGACAACGGTCGCTCTACTGTTGGAAGATATGCTAGACTCCCCAAACTCTCTGCTCTGTGACTCAAGGCATCGGCCACTACATTGGCCTTCCTCAGATGGTATAGAATAGTGATATCATAGTCCTTGAGAAGCTCCAACCATCTCCTTTGACTCAAATTCAAATCCTTCTACATAAACAGATACTGCAGATTACGATGATCAGTGAAAATCTCATAATGCACCCCATACAAATAATGACGTCAAATCAATAAGGCGTGAACAATGGCTGCAAGCTCGAGATCATGTACGGGATAATTCTTCTCATGAGTCTTCAACTGGTGCGAGGCGTAGGCAATCAACCTACCCTCATGCATCAAAACAAAACCAATGCCTATCCTCGAGGCATCATAATATACGGTATAAGAACCTGAAGCTGATGGAAATACTAACACTAGAGCTGATGTCAAAGCAACCTTGAGTTTCTGAAAGCTCTCCTTACACTCGTCCGATCACCTGAACGGAGCACCCTTTTGGGTCAATTTGGTCAAGGGAGAAGCAATAGAATAAAACTCCTCCACAAAGCGACGATAATAGCCCGCCAAACCAAGGAAGCTCCTAATATCTATAGCTGAGGACGGTCTGGGCCAACTCTGCACCGCCTCTATCTTCTTCGGATCAACTTGAATACCCTCACCGGACACCACGTGCCCCAAGAAAGCTACTGAGCCAAGCCAAAACTCACACTTGGAGAAATTTGCATAAAGCTTTTCCTCCCTCAATCTCTGCAATACAACTCTCAAATGCTGAGCATGCTCCTCCTGGCTACGGGAATATACCAGGATGTCATCAATGAACACAATAACAAAGGAATCCAAATACGTCTGGAACACGTTGTTCATCAAATGCATGAACGTTGTGGGGGCATTGGTCAGCCCAAAAGACATCACCATAAACTCGTAATGACCATAACGAGTCCTGAAAGGTGTCTTGGGAATATCAAAATCCCGAATCTTCAACTGGTAATACCCGGATCTCAAGTCAATCTTAGAGAACACTCTGGCTCCCTGAAGCTGGTAAAACAAATCATCAATACGAGGCAAATGATACTTATTCTTGAGTGTAACCTTGTTCAACTGTCTGTAGTCAATACACATTCTCATGGAACCATCCTTTTTCTTTACAAACAACACTGGTGCACTCCAAGGTGACACACTAGGACGAATGAACCCCTTATCTAGGAGTTCCTGAAGTTTCTCTTTCAATTCCTTCAACTCCGCTAGTTCCATACGATAGGGTGGGATAGAAATGGGCTGAGTTCCCGGCAAAAACTCAATACCAAAATCAATATCCCTGTCAGGCGGCATGCCGGCAGGTCTGCAGGAAACACGTCCGAAAATCACAGACTATAGGAACAAAATCAATAGCGGGAGTCTCAACACTGACATTTCTCACAAAAGCCAAATATGATAAACACCCCTTCTCTACCATATGTTGGACCTTCAGGTAGGAAATCACCCTACTAGGCACATACTCTATAGAACCTCTCCACTCAACCCTCGAAAATCCTGGCATTGCTAAGGTTATGGTCTTAATGTGACAATCTAGAACAACATGACACAGAGATAGCCAATACATGCCCAATATCACATCAAAGTCAACCATGCTAAGTAATAACAGATCCACTCGGGCCTCCAGACCCCCAATATATATCACACACGAACGATACACACGATCCACGTCAATAGTGACGCCCACCGGAGTCGACACATGAACAAATGTAACTAAAGACTCATGGGGCATATCTAGAAAATGGGAAAATATGATGAAACATAGGAATATGTGGAACCGGGATCAAATAATACCAAAGCATCTCGGTGACAAACTGAGACAATACTTGTAATCACTGCATCTGAAGCCATAACATCTGGTATGGATGGGAGTGCATAAATATGAGCCTGTCCTCCACCTGCTCGACCTCCCCCTCTAGGGCGACCTCTAGCTGTCTGACCCCCACCCCTAGCTGCCTGGGCGGGTGGTGAAGTAACTGGAGCTGAAGTCGAGGGCTGACTCCTTTGCTGAGATGACCCACCCTGACGACGAGGACACTGCCTCCACACATGCCCAAACTCTCCACACTCAAAACAACTCACTGGAGTTGGAGACGGGGACTGAAGGGAACCCCTGGCACCAGGATAACCACTAGAAGAACCATGCATAGAGGAACCCTGAACTGATGGTGCTCGAGATGGACTCTAGGCTGGAATAACACTGAATGAAGAACGGACCGGATGAGAACTGCGGGGGCCATGCCCCGAGGATGCACCACTATAAGCTGGGCAAACTGGCTGAGGAGGCCTAAATGAGCGGCCTCTACTATGTTGAAACTATCCCATAGAAGGGGTACTGCTGAAACTACCAGATCCCCGAGGCCTCTTGGCCTCCCTCTCGTCACGCTCCTGACGTTGAACTGCCTCAATATCTCGGGCAATATCCACAACCCGCTCAAAAGTGGAACCCGATACCCTCTCTCTAGTCATCAAAATACGAAGCTGGTAAGTGAGGCCATCAACGAATCTCCTGATCCTCTCTCTCTCAGTAGGGACCAACTCTGAATCATGACGCGCTAGCTCTGAGAACCTCATCTCATACCGTGACACTGTCAACTCACCATGACGCAACTTCTCAAACTGTCTACGCAACTCCTCTCTGTGAGACTGGGGAACATACTTATCTAAAAAAGAGTGGAAAACTGCTACCAAGTAAGGGGTGCTGCACCAACAGGCCTACGCCTCTCATAAGACTCCCGCTAAGTAAATGCAGCTCCTCAGAATTGGAAAGTTAGTAAACGAGACCCCACTTGTCTCCGGTATCCATGCAGTGCGAAGAATCCTCTGACACTTGCTAAGAAACCCCGGGCATCTTCGCCCTCAACACCACTGAATGTCGGAGGCTGAAGTCTACCAAATCTCTCCAACCTACACTGCTCGTCACCTGGCATGACTGGAATCACATAATCCTGGACAGGTGCAACCGGCTGGGCTAGAGCTACCCTCGGTGTCTTAAGCCCCTGAACGACCTGCTCAGGTGTCCGGGCAGCTGGAGTCTGAGTGACTCCTCCAGCCTGAGAAGTGGCGGCAGTAGTAGAAACAACGACTGCATGTGCAAGACTGGTGCACACCGTCAAAATCTTAGCCAGGGTCTCCTGAAGACCCAGAATCACAATAGGCATTGCCGATGCCTGAGACTGTCCCGCTGGAACATCTGCGGTGGGGACCTGATCACGAACAATAGGTGGGTCTACAAGTACTGCCTCAGCTACTGCGCGAGCTGCACCCCTACCTCTATCCTGGCCTCGACCGCGGCCTTGACCCCTCGCGGGCCTAGCTGGTGTCTGATCATCCTGCCCGGTAGCGTATGTCCTCACCATCTGTGAGAGAATGAAACAACAGAAGTTTATATTTCAATAATCAACAGATTTGCATGACAGAATTCAAGTACAAACATCTCCATACCGATCCGCAAGACTCTACTAAACCTGCTCATGACAGGTGAGTCCTATGTAACCTAGGCTCTGATACCAACTTGTCACGACCCCAAACCTAAGCTGGTTGTGATGGCGCCTATCATGACACTAGGCTAGCCAATCTACCGCGAAATAACATAAAGACTTCCCATTAAATTCGAAATTGTTCGATAATTCATAAATTTTCGGGATTAAAATTTCAAAACCACAAGATAGATAAAGCATTTGAAACACCGCCCCAAAACCTGGAGTAAATTGTCATGAGCATCTATGAAACAATACAATGTACTACTATTTCCTTACTACCCAGTTCTAGGAAATGAAATCAAATGACAGGATAAGAAGGGAAACGGGTATGCTGCGGACGCCGAACAGCTACCTCAAAATCCCAAAACCGGCTCCAAGAGAATGCGAGAAAGCTAGTGCTCAGACCCATCACCAGAATCTGCATACAGGGTGCAGGGAGTAATGTGAGTACGCCAACTCAGTAGTAATGAAAATAAATAATGTCTAAGGCTATGAAACATGTAAAGATAGTTATCAAAGCACAATAAATGAAATCTTTCTTTCGGAAAACATAGATACGATATCTTGTAACATTTTAAAAATCGATTTCAGTAAAAATATCCTTTTCACAATTTCCATAGAAATCAAAGGGGTTCAGTATATGAATGACAGGGTTCATAAACAGTCTTTCAGACGAAAACATGTATCATAAACTACCCTCGGGCGTATCCTTACTCTGCATCAGTCACTCAACATGCCTCACAATCACTCAGTATCATCCCCTTAGGCTACCTAACATCCACTCATGCCTCCCAAGTCACTCGTCACTCGACACTTGCACTCAATAGGTACCTGCGCTCACTGGGGGTGTATAGACTCCGTAGGGGATCTTACAACCCAAGCGCTAATATCAAGCTATCTCGTGGCAAAATCACTCAGTCTCTCGGCCCCTCACATGTCATAAACAATGTAACATGTTGCGGCATGCAACCCGATCCCATAATATCCTCACAAAATAGGTCCTCGACCACACTCAATCAGAAATCTCTCAAAGAGCACTCAGGTTATCAATAAAACGGGGTACTCGACCCAAAATATCATTTTATATCACCAAAGAATGTAAATAAAACTGTGTTTTGAAATCACTTAAACAAGATATGATTGAGTGCAAATCATAAGTCAACACAGTGAGGAATAGCAGTCAACAGCCCCCAAGGGGGGGGGAGGGGTCTAAACAGGTCGGCACAAGGCCCCAAACATGGCGTACAACCCAAAATATAGTAATAGTCTTAAAACATGAGATATCATATGAATTAGAATCAAGTACGCAACTTAATAGTTTCCACGGAGCGTACCAAGTCAAAATCCCCCAACAGTGTGCGCCACACACTCGTTATCTAGCATGTGCACCACTCTAAAATAGTGATAAATATGTGAAGTCCGGGGTTTTCATACCCTCAGGACAAGATTTACAGTCATTACTTACCTCAAACAGGCCCAATTACTAATCCGCGATGGATTTGCCTCTCGAATCAACCTCTGATTGCTCCAAATCTAACCAAAATCAGATTTATTCCATCAATACATGCTAAGGAACAAATCCCAATCGGAAAATATCAAAATTAACCAAAAATCCCGAAATTGGCCAAACCCGACCCCCGAGCCCACGTCTCGGAATTCGATAAAAATCACACTACAAGAATCTTTATCCTTCCATGAGTCTATACATACCAAGAACATCAAAATCGGATCTCAAATGGCCCCACAAATCCCCACTCAAAGGTCTCCAATTATAAGCCCTAATTCTCCAATTTTTGGGTTTAAATCCCACTAATTTCAGATCTAATTAGTTAGAAATCAACATAGAATCGTGTATTGAGTATATAAATCTTACATCCAAGTGTTTCCCTTCGATTGTCTCTTTAATACCTCTCAAAAAGCTTCAAAGTCGTTCAAAAATGGTGAGAAATGGGCTAAAAATCGCGAAATGGGGTTTTTAATACTTTCTGCCCAGTTATTCTTCAGTGCGTTCGCGTCCCACTCCACGCGTTCGCGTCCCACTCCACGCGTTCGCGAAGCATAGTCCAAAATTTTCCTACGCGTTTGCGTTCCTCCCTCACGCGTTCTCATAGCATAACCGCTCATCCCCTTCACGCGCCCCAGTCTCTACGCGATAGCGGACCTCCACCACGCGTTCGCACTGCTCACAGACCATCCCCCTCACGCGATCGCGACCACCCAAATGCGATCGCATATAACAAAAATTATGCTTCCCTAGATAAGCCTATGCGATCGCATTCTTACCCACGCGATTTCATAGAAGAACACCAGCAGAAAACCAGCAAACTTCCAAACCAAGAATTTGTCCGTTAACACCCCCGAAACTCACCCGAGGCCCTCGAGATCTCAACCAAAGATGCCAACACATCCCATAACCTTATTCAAACCTAGTCGAGACTTCGAAACACTCAAAACAACACCGAAACACCAAATGTTCCTCGGATTCAAGCCAAAGAACTTAGAAACTTCCAAATTTCGCCAATGATGCCGAAACCACCCCAAACACGTCCGATTGACCTGAAAGTTTTCACACACATCCAACATGACACGAAGAACTTGGTCCAAGTTCCAAAATTCCATTCCGACCCCGATATCCTATTTTCTACTGCCGACCGAAAATCGCAAAAAACTCAATTTCGCCAATTCAAGCCTAATTCTACCCCGAAACTCAAAATCACATTCCGAACACACCCCTAAGTCCCAAATCACCTAACAAAGCTATTCGAGCCATAAAATTCACATTCTGAGGTCGTTTACCTAATAGTCAACTTTCAGTTGACTTTTCTAACAATAAAGCCAACTTAAGAGACTAAATGTCTCATTTCACACCACGGCCACTCCGAACCCGAACCAACCGATACAACAAAAAATAAATAGGCTAAGAAACACATGATAGAGAAGAAATAGGAAAAACAAGGCTAATCTCACGGAACGACCGGCTGGGTCGTTACATTCTCCCCTTCTTAAACAAACGTTCGTCCTCGAACGAGTCTAGAAACATACCTGGGGTCTCAAATAAGTGAGGATATATGCTCTGCATCTCTCGCTCGGTCTCCCAGGTGGCCTCCTCCACCGGCTTCCCTCTACACTGCACCTTTACTGAAGTTATATCCTTAGATCTCAACCTTCTTACCTGACGACCCAAAATAGCCATTGGCTCTACCTCATAAGACATATCACCCTCCAACTGAACTGAGCTGAAGTTTAAGACATGAGACGGGTCACCAACATACTTCCGGATCATGGAAACATGGAATACCGTATGAACACTCGATAAGCTGGGTGATAACTAGTGATTTATACTACTATTAACCCCCATTTCTTAGGTTTTGAGGCAACAATTGGCTTAATTAACCCCACATTTTGATGCAAGTTGTTTGAATTGCAGGAATTGAGTCGATTTGTAAATATTGATCCAAATGATCTCAAAAGGAGCAAAACTTGCAAAGTCGCTGAACCCGACAGAAACGCTGCAACACTCACTTTTCCGCTGCAGCGTTTGTCACTTCGCTGCAACGGATTTCTGTTCGTTGCCCCGCTAACAAACTTCAGAGAGTTTCTTTTCAAGGAAATCCAAAGTGCGGTCCGTACTATTTTTTCACTGCAGCGATTTACCCACTGCTGCAGCGCCCAATTTTCCACAGGACGCATTTGATGATTGTCAGAGAGTTGGCAGCAAGAGGAATTCAAGATTCCGCGGTCAGCGGTATTTTTCCGCTGCCGCATTCCAGCCACCGCTGCATCACTTTATTGTTCCTCTGGGCGCGAAGTTGAAGATCCAGAGAGCTATAAAGTTCAAGACTGCTGCAGCGGAAGCCTCTTCGCCCCAACACTCAAAAATATGCTAGGAGCGGTTTCTCCGTAGGGGTATTTTTGTCCAGTATTTTCAGCCATGTATAAATAGATCTTTTCTTTATTTTTAGGGCATCATCCGTTTAGAGAACACGTGAACAGTACTTTTTAGCCATTTTGAGTATTTTTAGCTTTAACCATAGTTCTTCAATTATTGTCTTGTATTTTACATTTATGAGCTTAATTTCATCTTCTACTTGTGTTTCTCCTTCAAATATGAGTAGCTAGACCCTTAAGATAGGGTTGTGGCTCAAACCTGGTGTGGGTAATTAATGGGTTTTCAATTTTAGGATGATTTTGTGTATGTGCATTTGGTATTTAGCTTAATTTGTGCATAAATCTCAGATTTAGTGGTTGCAAACACTATTTCAAGCCTTAATGACTAGGGTCACTCTTGAGAAAGAGGACCCAAGTCTAGGTAATTGAGCTAACGAGGTATTCGGGGCAAACTCAAGAGATTGATAGCCCCAATAAAAGGGTGAATGCTAGAGATGGCTACACCCGACTTGAGCCAATTCATGTGCATAAATAAAAACACCCAATTGTGCTTGAGAAGGCCAAATTGGGCAGAGTCACCCATATTACCGAGAGGTAGTGGGTGAGTAAATTTATATGAGGTTATTCCTTTCACCCACATTTCACAAGTTCATTCTCAAATTTTAGACCCGTTAGTCACTCACCTAGGAGGAATTCACAGCCCTAGTCTCTTCATCAACTGAGAAAATCTACACAAAGATATTAATTCGCTTGTTCATAGTTTCAATTAGACTAAATCATAGTACAATTCCAAAAACCTTTTTATGAGAAGTGTAATTAAGAGCACGACACACCACTAGATCATTTAGACACTCGACTCCAACATACATAGCTCCCTGTGGAAATCGATCCCGACCTTTCGGGTAAAAGCTGCATTGACCCCCGTACTTGCTACTCTTTAGTGGTATAGGCGGGAGCTGGTCACTTTTTGGCGTCGCTGCCGAGGAGCTTTTACGGTGTTGATTTTCTACGCTAATAGTGGTTTCAATTGTTCTTCTTTCCTTCTGTTGCTAACGTGTGTGTTTAAATTCAATTCAGGTACAGATGGCAGATCCTTTGGGAAATATCATTCCGGGAGAGGAGGTATATGACAATGGAGAGGATGAATTAAATCAAGTACCTCCACCTCCCAGACGAGGCCGACATGCCAATCTTAATGATGATATTCCAGACCCTCCCCAGCCTCCACCTCCCAGAGCTGCCCCTCGGGTGCTGCCAAATGAGGGGTACGCGAGTGCTATTATCCCGCCTAGAATCCGGGTGGTCAACTTCCAAATCACAAATGTGACGTTGACACTCTTGGAGCAGCGTGGGTACTTCACAGAAGCTCTGCACCAGAATCCTTACAAGCATTTAAAGGGGTTCGTTGATACCTGTTGGGGGAGCAAGCAAAAAAACGTCTCAGAGGATGCACTAAGGCTTCGACTATTCCCCTTATCTCTCCGAGGGAAATCCCTAGATTGGATTGAGAGACTCCCCAACCATTCCATATCCACATGGGATGAGTTGGCGGACAAGTTCATTGCTAAATTCTTCTCTCCAGGGCACATGGCTGCATTAAGATATGAAATATTGTCTTTCAAGCAAGCACCAAATAAGCCTCTTCATGCGATATGGGAGCAATACATAACCATGGTAAAGGAGTATCCAAACAATGACATGACCGAGGCCATGATACATCAGACCTTCTACCGAGGCATAAATACCACCAATCAGTGTGTGGTCAACCAAATCGTCGGAGGAAACTTTATAAAGCTAACCTACACTGAGGCATGTGACATCTTTAGATGAAAGGGCTGACACATGGTCGGCATGGCAAAGTAGAGAAAATGTGCCTCAGCGTGATCCTAGTGTTATTAACCTCCACAAAGAGCTCCAAGATCATGGGCAAGCAATTGCCGAGCTTACCACCACCATGAATCAACTTGCTAAGGCACAACTTCAACAAATACAAATCCCAAAGCAAGTGCATGCTATGGAGGGGGTAAATCTTTTGGTGAACAAGCGAAGGCCTCGTAGGAGTGCAATGCAAAACAACAATGACAATTGCGACCAAGGAGTGAGTGGGTATAATGAAGAAGAATCTTATGGTGACCAAGATGAAAATGTGATGTATGCAAACAATTTTAAAGGGCAGAGGAACAATCAAAGAAGCAATCAAAATTGGAATAATCAAGGGAACAACCAAAGTTGGAACAATCAAAGGCAAAGCAATTAGAACAATAATAACAACTCAAGCCATTGGGGGAACAACAACCAACAATGGGGAGGAAATCATGGCAATTGGGGTGGTAATGGTAATAAGGGGTCGGGCTTTCAAAGGCCCCCGATGTACCAACAACCAAACAATCCACCCCCGTATCAATCACAAGGCCAAGGTTCCTCAAGTAATGACATGGGCATAATTGAGCAAATGTTCAAACAAATGATGGAACGCAATGCGGATTCAGATGCTCAACTTGCCTCCCATAACACCTCCATTCGAAATATTGAAGTTCAAATGGGACAAATCTCACAAGCCTTAAACACACGCCCGAAGGGAGCACTACCTAGTGATACTGTGGTGAACCTCAAGGGTGCGAACAACAACAACAATACCAGCCACGCCATGGAGGTGACCACAAGAAGTAGACGAGGTGGTGAGGCTAGTTCTTCAAAGAAAAAGAGAGTTGTTGATAATGATGATGACTTGCAAAATGATGAGGTTCCGATTGAGGTTGAACATGTGGTGGAAGAGCCAACAACTAGTGAGGTGAGAATTGATATTCATGACCATGAGGAGGAATTGCAAAGTGACGTGAACCCGTCTAGGGAACACGTAATTGACATGCCCGAGCCGGTTGTGATGAAAGCAAAGGCACCATTTCCTAGGACTCCTCCTCCCTATCCTCAAAGGTTGGCAAAGAAAAATAATGAGAACCAATTCAAGAAATTCATCGAAATGATGAAGAGTTTATCCATCAATGTTCCTTTGGTTCAAGCATTAGAGCAAATGCCCGGGTATGCCAAGTTCACGAAGGACTTGGTCACAAAGAAAAGGTCAATAGAGTGAGAAACTATAAAAATGACTCATCAAGTGAGTGCAATAGTGCAATCAATGGCACCCAATCTTGAAGACCCCGAACATTCACTATTCCTTGTATAATTGGTAGTGCGGATTTTGCCAAGGCATTGTGCGACTTGGGAGCTAGCATCAATTTGATGCCATATTCAGTCTTCAAAACCTTGGGATTTTTCAACCTAGGGATACTTCCATGCGACTTCAAATGGCGGATCGATCTATGAAGCGGCCTCTAAGGATCATTGATGATGTGTTAGTGCAGGTTGACAAGTTCATTTTGTCCGCGAGTTTTGTTATCTTCGTTTGTGAGGTGGATTATGAAGTTCCTTATCATCTTGGGAAGGACCTTCCTTTCAATGGGGAAGGCCTTAGTTGATGTGGAGGCCGGTGAGCTCACCTTCCGGGTGGGTGATAAAAAAGTCGTGTTCCACGTTTGCAAGCCAATGATAAATATTGAAGATCCCGTGAAAGCAACTTTATTGAACCATGATGATATTGTTGTAGATGGCTTGATCGAGTGTACCAATGCTCTACAAGGAATGAGTTCTTATTCATATGGTCCTCGAAGGTTATCCATGGATTTGGAGAATCGGAAAACTCCTCTGACAAATCCTTCAATTGAAGAGACACCTACCTTGGAGTTGAAGCCACTTCCACCACACCTCAGGTATGAATTTTTGGGTCCTTCTCGTACTTTACCTGTTATAATTTCTTCTTGCCTAACTAAATTGCAGGTAGACTCTACTCTCAAAGTGCTAAAGAAGAGGAAGAAGTCCATAGAGCAAAGCATTTTGTATGCACAAGATCAATCTTGAGGATGGAGCAAAGCCTTTTGTAGAAACCAACGGAGGCTAAATGAGGCAATGCAGAGGTTGTCAAGAAAGAGATAATCAAGTGGCTCGATGTTGGGGTCGTCTATCCAATCTCTGGTAGTGCTTGGACTTCTCCAGTCCAATGTGTTCCAAAAATGGGTGACATGACCGTGGTACAAAATGACAATAATGAACTTATTCCAACAAGGACAATCACTGGTTGGCGGGTATGCATGGATTACCGCAAGTTGAACAAAGTAACCCGCAAGGATCACTTCCCTTTGCCTTTCTTGGACCAAATGCTGGACAGACTTGCGGGGAGCTTTCTATTTCTTCTTGGATGGGTATTCAGGCTATAATCAGATCTTGATAGCTCCAGAAGACCAAGAAAGACAACCTTCACTTGTCCCTATGGGACATTTTCTTTTTCTTGGATGCCTTTTGGATTATGCAATGCACCCGCTACATTTCAGCGGTTCATGATGACAATTTTCACTGATATGGTTGAAGACTTTATAGAGGTATTCATGGATGATTTCAGCATGGTAGGGGACTCCTTTGATGAATGCTTAAAAAATCTTGATAAAGTCCTTGCCCGTTGTGAAGAAACCAACCTAGTGCTCAACTGGAAAAAATGTCACTTTATGGTAGAAGAAGGGATAGTTCTGGGCCACAAATCTCAAAGCATGGAATTGAAGTATACAAGGCCAAGATCGAGGTCATATCCAAATTGCCTCCTCCGACCTCGGTGAAGGGAGTTCGTAGCTTTCTTGGGCATGCAGGGTTCTACCAGCGCTTCATTAAAGACTTTTCGAAGGTGGTGAATCCTCTTTGCAAGCTATTGGAAAAAGATTCCAAGTTCCACTTTGATGAAAATTGTATGAGAAAATTTGAGTTGTTGAAGCAAAAGCTTACTACCACGCCAATTATCACCGTGCCAGATTTGAGCTCTTCTTTTGAGCAAAAGCTAATGTGTAATTCTAGTAATTCTATCCATCCCTTTGCATGATATGTCATGGTTCGCGGACATCACCAACTACATTGTCACCGGTGTTGTCCTGCTTGAGCTCTCTTCTAACCAATGGAAGAAGCTAAAACGTGATAGCTTGGATTATTATTAGGATGATCCCTATTTGTTTAAGATATGAAATAATGGTGTCATTCAGCGTTGTGTGCCCGAAGAAGAGCAAGTGTCAATTCTTGAGTCATTCCACTCCTCACCTTATGGTGGTCATCATGGAGGGGCAAGGACCGCTTCAAAAGTCTTAAGTTGTGGTTTCTTTTGGCCTACTTTGTACAAGGATGCTAGTAAGTTGGTCAAACGATGTGATGAAGCCAAAGAATGGGTGGCATATCCAAGAAAGATGAAATGCCTCTTACTACAATCCTTGAGGTGGATATCTTCGATGTTTGGGGAATTGATTTTATGGGACCCTTTGTTAGTTCATGTGGAAACACCTACATACTTGTGGCGGTGGACTATGTTTCGAAATGGGTGGAAGTCGTCGATTTGCCCAACAATGAAGCACGTAGTGTGGTTGGTTTTCTAAAGAAGAATATTTTCACAAGATTTGGGACACCTCATGCCATCATCAGTGATGGGGGTTCTCATTTTTGCAATAGAGCCTTTGATTCATTGTTATCCAAGTATGGATTCAATCATAAAGTGTCTACTCTGTACCATCCTCAATCAAGTGGCCAAGTTGAAGTGTCTAATCATGAAATCAAGAACATTTTGGCCAAGACAGTGAATGCTAATCGGACTGATTGGTCCCGGAAGCTTGATGATGCTCTTTGGGCTTACCGGACTGCTTTCAAAACACCAATCGGTATGTCTCCTTACCGGTTGGTCTATGGCAAAGCATGTCATATTCCGGTGGAATTGGAGCACAAGGAACTATGGACATTGAAAAAGTTGAACTTGGATTGGGATACATCTGCAAATCTTAGAGTTGACCACCTCAATGAGCTAGATGAGTTCAGGTTCCATGCATATGCTAGTTATTCTTTGTACAAAGAGAAAATGAAGTACTTGCACAACAAATGTGCCAAAGACCGGGAGTTCAAGGTGGGAGACCTGGTGCTTCTACTCAATTATAGGCTTCGTCTCTTTTCGGGTAAACTTAAGTCCAAGTGGAGTGGGCCGTTTGAAGTGGTATTGGTTACACCCTTTGGTGATCTTGATCTGAAAAACAAGAATGGGGAGATTTTTTGTGTGAATGGGCACCGGGTCAAGCATTATCTTGGTAAATTTGAAGATAGCCACGTGGTGGCTTTGATGAAATTCCATTGAACATGGTAACTTGCGTCGTGTCGCAACGTTAAATCAGGCGCTTCTTGGGAGGCAACCCAAGCGTTTTCTTTTCTTTCTTTTGTTTGTTTTTGGTAGGATAGATTTTTAGTGAACTAACCAGTTGTGAAGTTGATGTAGGACTTGGTTGGATGCAGTGCAGGTGAAAATCTAGAAATTTAGCAAAGTGGAAAAATTCTGCTGCAGCAGTCATAAATCCGCTGTCAGCGGTGACCAAGCGCTACATCGGAAAATAACCGCTGACAACGGTCCATTTGGTCCCAAATACAGGTTCTCTGAATCTCCACTCCGCTGCAACATTTACTATTTCGCTTTAGCGGAGTGCATTTTGCTGTGGAGATGAAATTCTGCTGCAGCGGTGAAGGTGAAAGTCCAGCAGGTCTGAAAGGACAAAAGCGCGGTCAGCGGTAAAAATCCACTGCCGCGCTAGGTGAGGCGGTCATGGGTCCCACATTTTAGTATATATACTAAGGGACCTCACTTTTGACCATTTTCACTCATTTTTTATCAAACCCTAAATAGTTACTGTGCATTCACTCCTTCACTGCTCATCTAAGGCTTTTAATTTCATCCTTCATCTACCTTTAATTACTGGTATGTTCATGTTTTATATTTCTTTAGTTGAGTGTTTGTTCTTAGTTTTAATATGTTTTATTGTGTTTTTCTTTTATTTTGCTTTTTGTATAGAGTTATACAACCCTAATCCTTGAAATTGAATTGTTAATGTGTTTTACAATGTTGGGGTAATACTTTCTGGTTCCTATGTGGGTAAAGCTTCAGAGGGACAGAGTGGGGAAGCCCTAGCAGCTGCATTATCAAAGCTGAGGAGACTCATCAACAAGCCCACTAGCTCAGAGTCTTCCGATGATTCCTCTAGTCATTCAACCAATCCTCCAGAGGGCACAGGTGCAGCAACTCAGTCAGCAGCTCAATCAGCAGCCCCTCCTTCCACCAACCTCGAAAGTTCAAACAAGGTCCCGATGATGGAAGGGGCAGAGACACTCAGGCACAGACTGCTAGCATTCAAAGAACCAGAAACCCCACAGCATGGGAGGACCAGTTTGTCTGTGAACCGGCCTACCATCAGTTCAGATAATGGTGGTCTCAAAGATCCCTCATCCCGGAAAGGCCCTTCATCATCAAAGACCTCCTACCCCTCCATCCCAACGTGAGAAAGCAATTTTTAGAAAATGGAGGGGTGGGACCTCTTCAATGCCAAGGTGGTTGATGAAAATGAGTATGTGGTGAAGGAGTTATACACCAATGTTGCATTCATCAAAAAGAACACATACCTCACCAAAGTGCGCAACAAGAATATTATGTACAATGGCAGTGTTTTTAATGAGTATGCAGGTTTCGGGAATGTAGATTAGAATCGGTATTTGGAAAAGGTGATTCAGGAAGATTTGGCTCGCCCGTGGTTGGCTTTAGTCATAGCCACCCCCGGGACTACACTGGATTGGTTAGCTGGTGGCATGATTAGGAGAACTGAGTTTTGAGGTCAGGGGATTGGCCACATTTGTGTGCAGCAGGATAGAACCCATACTCCATGAGAATGATATGCCCCTTTCCAGTGCGGTGATATTAGGGGCTATATGGACAGTATCCCGATTAACATCGGGAACATTATGTGCAGAGTGATAGACCGGGTGGTAAAGAAGAATGAGGCCTCATATCCTTTCCCCAACTTCCTCACTATGTATTTCCGGGACAACGAGATCGAGGGGAGGGATTTTGATACATTTGTGAAGCCCCAGTCAGCTTTCTCTTGGTACCATTTGAAGGGGCCAGATAACCCCAAGCAAAAAGGGAAAGCCTCCACCTCTGCAGCCCCTGGTACTTCCACAACTCCATTGCTTATGAGGGGCCCACTGCTGCTGTTGTCCCTAATCCTCCATCAGATCCTGCTATGCATGTACCAGTCTCAGCGCCATCATCATCCACCTATCCTCAGACATCCCTGAAAGTGTACCAGACTTTAGTTGGTATCACCAACTAGTTGTAGGTAGCCTCTTCTAGACTTTCTGACCTGTCTTCTACAGTTGCAGCCCAGTCAGCTCCGGCAACCATTGCATTGCCTCCTACTTTGGAGGAAACAATGAAAAGCGTGGTGGACAACCATAAGAAAATCATGGAGACACTGGGGAAGCAGCAAGAGGAGATTAACTATTGGGCCAAGTATGTAAAGAAGATGAAAAAGGCCCAGGATTATTCAAAGAAGGTGCAGAAAAAGATGTTGGAGACTCAAAAAGCTTTGGTGAAGGAGATGTCAAAGGTTGCTGTTGCGGGGGACATCCCCCTTGATCTTTTGCTAGGAGAGTCTAGGCCAACTGACCCGGCTATTGATGAGTCAGACCTTCCACCCGCTCCAGTTCGTAGAGGTGCCATCCCCCAGATGGAGGACATGGAGATTCAGTTAGACGAGCCCGAGGGCCAGACTTCCATGCAGGCACAGGACCCTCATATCACCACTGGCGCATCACCTTCTTCCTCAACCCCTGTTGACCCTTCTCCTATGCAGTCTGAGGCACCATAGGAAGTTTATTCTTACTGTCTCTCACCCCTCTCCCATGTTCTATATTTTGGTTTGATAGCATTGAGGACAATGCTAGCTTTTATTGGAGGGGGTGGCCTCTACTTGTTGGTAATAATTTCAGATAATTCGATGATTTTTGGGTTGTAATAACCGATAATACTTTTTTTTTCTTTTTCTTATTTATATTTCCGTACTTTTCATTTTGGTATGTATATATTCAGATTCTCCTCCTTATCATATGTATATATTCATCTCCCATTGTAAATATTCATTTTTGTTTTTCGTATTTTCTACTTTATAACTTCTTTAGCTTTTTCCATTTGTAGGATAACTTTTTATTTCATTCTAATAGTTTCTTTTTAATTTGTAACTTCTTTTTTGCTTTTTGCGCTGTCAATAAAACCCTGGTTTTCTTAAGGTCACGACTCTTTCCAGGGGTATAAATTGTGCGAATCGGGTGTCTCTTCCCTACGACAGACGGTGTGACGACCTTCTTAAGGGATTGAGTCAGTTTTTCAATTTGTTTTTGTTTTTGTTTTTATTTTCTTTCGTTTCAGTAGTAGTGAATAAAGGTGATTCAAATAGAGCTTCACTTGGCACTAACAGATTTACCTTTGACCCTTATGGTTAAAGACAGATTACAAATGAGACTAGTTCTAGTTGTGACCCTTAGAGTCTTGAGTTGACTGAAACTATTGTCAGGTGGTATTCATGGCAACATTTGAGTTTTCAATTCGAATCAAAACTTTTGTGGGACCTCGACTCGATACTCTTTAGCAATCCTAAGGCTTGTGAGGTGAGGTTTGTAATTGCATATCCCGAGTGCCGTGCCTAAAAGTCTAGAACTTGCCCCGAGTGTTTTTCTAGGAGAAATCTTAAGTGAACTCGACTTTGAGATGATCATAGGCCTTCCTTGACTCCCAACTTAAATTGAGAAACCTCTTTAGCCTACCTTGACATGATCCCTAGTCAACCCCTTTTGAGCCAGAGCCGATTTGTTTAAAAACCACGTTGTAAACCTTCATCCGTTCTCTAACGACCCTCTCTTGGCACCCATTCTTTCCTTGAGCTCTCTTGATGAAGAATAGTCAAAAATCATAAGTTTGGGGGAGAGACGAGGATTTTCATAAGTGATGAAAGGCTTGGTGATAAAAAAAAATGGTCCAAAGAAAAGGTTGAAAAGCAAAATGAACCAAAAAGAAAAGAAAAAGGATGAGAGGAAAAGCAAAAGGAAAGCAAAAGTTTGAAAAAGAGGTTGAGATAATGGGAAAGAAAGAAAAAGAGAGGAAAATGAGCCCAAAACAAAAGAAAGAGTGACTATGAGTCTCTCTAAGTTCCCAAAGGAAAATGTGTGACTCAAAGAGTCAAGAGTAAAATGTGCAAAAATGTGAAAAATTGGAGTGCTTAAGGGAAGGTTTTCTGCCAAAGTTCATCATGACCACATTTGATCCAAGTAGCCTTCATTACATCCCAACAAAAGCCCTCTAGGATTTCAAGTTGAGTGAGCTTACATTAGTGGTGATTTACACGAGGGGCAAGCTTATGGTACTTAAAGCCGGACTTGAGGCGTTCATTTGAGAGTGAAGAGAGCACCCCATGATAAACCCAATTTTGAGAGTTCAATCTTTATGGTGAGGTGAGCCCAAGGAAAGTAGAGGAGGAAGAGTCTAGTATCCACAGTGATTGAGGTGAAAGAGAGATACTCTATGACGACCTTAGTCAACTCTTGAAGCTTTGGTGTCACGTTAGATATATCGAGCTAGAAAATCATTGCCTAAGTTTGTCAATAACACATTTGTGTTGAGGATAATTGTTAGTCCCAATTGAAGCTTGATGAATTACATATTAATGGCTGAAATACTTTCTCTTTTCTTGTTACAGAAGTGGGAGTTATTTTGTTTTCTTGAGGACAAGCAAAGACTTAAGTTGGGGGAGTTGATAACTAGTGATTTATACTACTATTTACCCCATTTTCTTAGGTTTAGAGGCAACAATTGGCTTAATTAACCCCACATTTTGATGCAAATTGTTTGAATTGCAGGAATTGAGTCGATTTGTAAATATTGATCCAAAATGATCTTAAAAGGAGCAAAAATTGCAAAGTCCCTGAACCCAATAGAAACGCTGCAGCACTCACTTTTCCGTTGTAGCGTTTGTCACTTCGCTGCAGCGGATTTCTGTCTGCTGCCCCGCTAGCAAACTTCAGAAAGTTGCTTTCCAAGGCAATCCAAAGCGCTGTCCGCACTATTTTTCCGCTACAGCGGTTTACCCACCGCAGCAGTGCTCAATTATCCGCTGGATGCGTTTGATGATCATCAGAGAGTTGGAAGCAAGAGCAATTCAAGATTCCGAGGTCTGCGGTATTTTTCCGCAGCCGCGTCTAGCCACTGCTGCAGCACTTTATTATTCCGCTGGGCGCGAAGTTGAAGATCAAGAGAGCTACAAAGTTCAAGACCGTTGCAGTGGCCATTAATCCACAACAACCGAAGCCTCTTCACCTCAGCACTCTAAAATACGCTGGGAGCGGATTCTCCATAGGGGCATTTTTGTCCAGTATTTTCAGTCATGTGTAAATAGATATTTTCTTCACTTTTTAGGGCATCAGCCGTTTGGAGAACACGAGAACAGTAATTTTTAGCCATTTTGATTATTTTTATCTTAGCCTTAACCATAATTCTTTAATTATTGTCTTGTACTTTACATTTATGAGCTTAATTTCATCTTCTACTTGTGTTTCTCCTTCAAATATGAGTAGCTAGACCCTTAAGCTAAGGTTGTGGCTCAACCCTAGTGTGGGTAATTAATGGGTTTTCAGTTTTAAGATGATTATGTGTATGGGTGTTTGGTATTTAGCTTAATTTGTGCATAAATCTCAGATTTAGTGGTTGCAAACACTATTTCAAGCCTTAATGACTAGGGTCACTCTTGAGAAAGAGGACCCAAGTCTAGGTAATTGAGCTAACGAGGTATTGGGGCAAACTCAATAGATTGATAGCCCCAATTAAAGGGTGAATACTAGAGATGGCTACACCCGACTTGAGCATTTCATGTGCATAAATGAAAACACCCAATTGTGCTTGAGAAGGCCAAATTGGGCAAAGTCACCCATATTACCGAGCGGTAGCAGGTGAGTAACTTTACATGAGGTTATTCCTTTCACCCACATTTCACAAGTTAATTCTCAAATTTTAGACCCGTTAGTCACTCACCAAGGAGGAAGTCACAGCCCTAGTCCCTTTATCAACTGAGAAAATCTACAAAAAGATATTAGTTAACTAGTTCATAGTTTCAATTAGACTAAATCATAGTATAATTCCCAAAACCTTTTTATGAGAAGTGTAATTAAGAGCACGACATGCCACTAGATCATTTAGACACTCGACTCCAACATACATAGCTCCCTGTGGAAATCGATCCCTACCCTTTGGGTAAAAGCTGCATTGACCACCGTATTTGCTACTCTATAGTGGTATAGGCGGGAGCCGGTCACTGGGCTGCAAAGCAAGTCTATAAGCCACCTCCCCAACCCTCTGAAGCACCTCAAAAGGCCCAATGAACCAGGGACTCAACTTGCCCCTCTTCCCGAACCGAATAACACCATTCATGGGTGACACATTCAACAATACCTCTCCCCAACCATGAAAGACACATCTTGAACCTTCCGGTCCGCATAACTCTTCTGCCTAGACTGAGCCGTGCGAAGCTGCTCCTGCATCAACTTCACCTTATCTAACGCATCCTGTACCAAGTCTGTGCCCAATAGCCTAGCCTCACCCGGCTCAAACAAACCAACCAGAGAACTACACCTTCTACCATATAAAGCCTCATACGGAGCCACCTGGATACTCGACTGATAGCTATTATTATATGCAAACTCCGCGAGTAGCAGAAACTGGTCCCATGAACCCCCAAAATCAATGACACATGCACGTGACTGGCTCCCGCCTATACCACTAAACAGTAGCAAGAAAGGAGTTGATGCAGCTTTTACCCGAAGGGTCGGGATCGATTTCCACAGGGAGCTAAGAATATGGGAGTTGGGTGTCTAAATGATCTAGCGGCGTGTCATGCTCTTAATTACACTTATCATAATAAGGTTGTTGTAATTGTACTATGATTTGTCTAATTGAAACTATGAACTAGCTAACTAATATCTTTATTGTAGATTTTCTCAGTTGATAAAGGGACTAGGGCTGTGACTTCTTCCTAAGTGAGTGACTAACGGGTCTAAAATTTGAGAATGAACTTGTGAAATGTGGGTGAGAGGAATAACCTCATATAAAGTTACTCACCCACTACCTCTCGGTAATATGGGTGACTCTGCCCAATTTGGCCTTCTCAAGCACAATTGGGTGTTTTCATTTATGCACATGAATTGGCTCAAGTCGGGTGTAGCCATCTCTAGCATTCACCCTTTTATCAGGGCTATCAATCTCTTGAGTTTTCCCCCAATACTTCGTTAGCTCAATTACCTAGACTTGGGTCCTCTTTCTCAAGAGTGACCCTAGTCATTAAGGCTTGAAAAAGTGTTTGCAACCACTAAATCTGAGATTTATGCACAAATTAAGCTAAATACCAAACACCCACACGCATAATCATCCTAAAATTGAAAACCCATTAATTAGCAACACTAGGGTTGAGCCACAACCTTAGCTTAAGGGTCTAGCTACTCATATTTGAAGGAGAAACAGAAGTAGATTCTGGGAAACACAACCTTAGCTTAAGGGTTTAGCGAAAAGTGGGCGATGCAGCGTTTTAGCTAGATTATGGGATTTTGCAAGTTCTACTCCTTTTTGAGGTCTTTTGGATCAATATCTACAAATCAATTCAGTTCCTTCAATTCAATTAACTTACATCAAAATGTGGGATTAATTAAGTCAATTATTGCCGCAAACCTAAGAAGAATGGGAGCAAATAATAGTACAAATCACTAGTTATCAACTCTCCCAAACTTAAGTCTTTTCTTGTCCTCAAGCAAACAAAATAACTCCCACCTCCGTAACAAGAAAAGATAAGTATTTCAGCCATTAAGATGTGATTCATCGAGCTTCAATTAGGACTAACGACTATCCTCGACATAAATGAATTATTGACAAACTTATGCAATGATTTTTATAGCTCACTAGATCTAACATGACACCAAAGCTTCAAGAGTTTACTAAGGTTGTCATAGAGCATCTCTCTTTCACCTCAATCACTGTGGATCCCAGACTCTTCCTCCTCTACTTTCCTTGGGCTCACCTCACCATAAAGATTGAACTCTCAAAATTGGGTTTATAATGGGGGTGCTCTCTTCACTCTCAAATGAACGCCTCAAGTCCGGCTTTAAGTACCATAAGCTTGCCCCTCGTGTAAATCACCACTAATGTAAGCTCACTCAACTTGAAATCCTATAGGGCTTTTGTTGGGATGTAGTGGAGGCTACTTGGATCAAATGTGGTCATGATGAACTTTGGCAAAAAACCTTCCCTTAAGCACTCCAATTTTTCACATTTTTGCACATTTTACTCTTGACTCTTTGAGTCACACATTTTCCTTGGGGAACTTATAGAGACTCATAGTCACTCTTTCTTTTGTTTTGGGCTCATTTCCCTCCCTTTTTCTTTCTTTAGTCACTCTTTATTTTGTTTTGGGCTCATTTCCCTCCCTTTTTATTTCTTTCCCATAATCTCATCCTCTTTTAAAACTTTTGCTTTTCTTTGGCTTTTACTCTCACCATTTTTCTTTTCTTTTTGGTTCATTTTGCTTTTCAACCTTTTCTTTGGCCCATTTTTTATCACCAAGCCTTTCATCACTTATGCAAATCCTCGTCTCTCCCTCAAACTTATGATTTTTGCCTATTCTTCATTATGAGTACTCAAGGAAAGAATGGGTGCCAAGAGAGGGTCGTTAGAGAACGGATGAAGGTTTACAACGTGGTTTTTTGAACAAATCGGCCTAGGCTCAAAAGGGGTTAACTAGGGATCATGTCAATGTAGGCTAAAGAGGTCTTTCAATTTTAGTACGGAGTAAAGGAAGGCCTATGATCATCTCACAAGTCGAGTTCACTTAAGATTTTGCCTAGAAAAACACTTGGGGAAAGTTCTAGACTTTTAGGCAGGCCACTCGGGATATGCAATTACAAAACTCACCTCACAAGCCTTAGGATTGCTAAAGAGTTTCGAGTCGAGGGCCCACAAAAATCTTGGTTCAAATTTAAAACTCAAATATGGCCATGAATACCACCTGACGACAGTTTCAGTCAACGAAAGACTCTAAGGGTCACAACTAGAACTAGCCTCATTTGTAATCTGTCTTTAACTATAAGGTCAAAGGTAAATCTTTTGGTGCCAAGTGAAGATCTATTTGAATCATATTTATTCACTAATACTTAAACGAAAGAAAACAAAAACAAAAACAAAAAAGAAAAAATGAAAAACTGACATTAATCCCTTAAGAAGGTCATCACACCGTCTGTCGTAGGGAAGAGATACCTCGTTCGCACAATTTCCACCACTGGAAAGAACCGTGGCCTTGAGAAAACCAGGGGCTTATTGACAACGCCAAAAGGAAAAGAAGAAGTTGCAAATTCAAAAGAAGCTACTAAATAAAATAAGAAGTTAGACTACAAATGGAAAAAGCTAAAGACGTTATAAAGTAGAAAATACGAAAAACAAAAATGAATATTTGCAATAGGGGATGAATATATACATATGATAAGGAGGAGAATCTGAATATATGCATACCAAAAATAAAAAGTACGGAAATGTAAATACGAAAAAAAAGAAGAGTATTAACAGTTATTACAACCCAAAAATCATCAAGTTGTCTTAAATTCAACTACCAACAAGTAGAGGCCACCCCCTCCAATAAAAATTAGCATTGTTCTCAATGCTATCAAGCCAAAAATCAAGAACAGGGGAGAGGTGTGAGAGAGAGTAAGAGGAAACTCCCTATGGTGCCTCAGACTGCATAGGAGAAGGGTCAACAGGGGCTGAGGAAGAAGGTGTTGCGTCAGTGGTGATAGGAGGGTCATGTGCCTGCATGGAAGTCTGGCCCTCGGGCTCCTCTAGCTGAATCTCTATGTACTCCGTCTGGGGGATGACACCTCTACGAACTGGAGCAGGTAGAAGGTCTGACTCATCAATAGCCGGGTCAATGGGCCCGGGCTCTCCTAGCAAAAGATCAAGGGGGATGTCCCTCGCAGCAGCAACATTTGCCATCTCCTTCACCAAAACTTTTTGAGTCTCTAGCATCTTCTTCTGCACTTTCTTCGAATCATCCTGGGCCTTCTTCATTTTCTGCCCAATAGTTGATCACCTCTTGCTGCTTCCCCAGTGTCTCCATAATCTTCTTCTGGTTGTCCACCACGCTCTTCAATGTTTCATCCAGAGTAGGAGTGTCACGACCCAAACCGATGGGCCGCGACGGACACCCGGTACCTTACTCAACCGAGCACCAACGTAATGTATCTTTCTTATTACATCATCATATACACGTGACATACGAGACTAATAGGCCAACATACTCATTTATAAACTCAAAACATAGGCCGACAAGGCCGTACAATCTTTCACGTACACGACATATGTCTACAAGCCTCTAGGAGTACATAAATGTCATAAAGGTCGGGACAGAGTCCCACCATACCAAACCTTACACGTCTAAATCATACTAACCAAACAAGCAACTCCGAAGCAAATGGAGTGCACCAATATCTTTCGCTGAGCTGATAGCCTACTTGGAGGGCTCTCGACCTGTCTATCGGGACCTGCGGGAATGAAATGCAGCATCCCCAGGAAAAAGGAACGTCAGTACGAATAATGTACCGAGTATGTAAAGCACATAAATAAATACATAAGAGACATGGATGACATATAGAGTACATGACTTAACATGTATGTCTGGATAATTCTGTAAATAGTAAATCACTTTTAGCATCATGCATATGCGTATGAATGTCATGTCGTGCATATGTATATGTTTCATAACATCATCAGCCTCTGAGGGCATCCCATCATATTATATCGGCCACTGTGGGCAAAATCATCATCGTATACCAACTGATCAGGTGGTGGTGCGTATATAACGCCATAACCTTTCCCATATCCCATATAAATATACATACATATATACGTGTATATAACGGCGTTTGAATCATACATATATATATATATATATACACACGTATATAACGTCGTTTGAATCATATTTCAGCCACTGGGGGCAACATCATCATCATATACCAGCTGATCAGGTGGTGGTGCGTATATAACGCCGTAACCTTTTCCCATATACCATATATATATATACGCGTATATAACGCCATCTGGTCATGGGTCAATGTACATGTATGAAATGCATGAAAAGTACATAATAATCTCAATATTCCTTCTGGATAAACGTTTTCAACTGCGTATTATTCTGAGTCCCATGAACAGAAAATAATAATAATTCTCATGGGGAATCAAGAATATAGACACCCCTACTATTTATATGAATAGAGTAATTTATAGAAACTGTGTATTTGATCATTTCTTCAGTATATTATGGACCATGCCAAAAGAAAGAAGGGATAGCCTTAACATACCTGGAGTAGGAAAAAAATCCATATGATATTCTTGAAAAAATGTTGCACCGTACTCCCTTAGAATCGCAAAATCTCGTTGCTATGACTTTAATAATTCTTGTTTGATTCCTCTTGGTTGCAAGAATTTACGTTGGTTAGTGAAAGGTTGAGAATCTTGTTTGATGTGTTTGAAAATGGGAAATTGAAAAGTGATAAGAATGATTAACGTTTTTTCCACTTTGATTGTCTTATTTTTGAGATAGAAAAGATTGGAAAGTGAAGTGAATGTGTAACTATCAATTAAGCCACCTAATAAGAATTGGTCAAGAGTCACTAGACTCTCTCTACATTGCTGCCACGTTCATACATTGATATTTATCCAAAGTTTTCAATTAATTTAATTAAGTAATTTTCTGATACCCGGTAATTAACCAATTACCCGTATAATTAAGAATTGTCTCAAATTATTTAAAATTCTACTTATTTTAAATACACTTTATACATCCCGCTATCATGGTCATATGGTACCATGTATGGTGCTAGTCCATAAATTTTGAGTATTATTGTTCGGCCCGTATTTTATCCCAATATGCCAAATTTGGACGAAAATTTATTTTCCTTGACTTGCTTCCCCTCTCACGTTCATGTATTTACTCATCACTTGCTTGGAATAGCATAATCCTTATAATCTCCAAATAATCTTTTCCTTGGACTGATGTCAATTACTTTATGACAGATTAACCGTACAATACTACAGGGTGCAACATCGTCGTAATCTAATACTGCGAAGCGTAACATCATAGTAATATAATACTACGGGACGTAATATCGACGTAATATTGCGGGGCATAACAAGGAGTCAATGCAATGGTCGCTGGAGCTGCCTGGGCTGCAACTGTAGAAGAAAGATTAGAAAGTCTAGAAGAGGCTACCTGCAGCCAGTTGGTGATACCAACTAAAGTCCGGGAAACTTTCAGGGATGTCTGAGGATAGGTGGATGGTGATGGCACTGATACTGGTACATGCATAGCAGGATCTGATGGAGGATCAGGGACAGCAGCAACAGTGGGCCCCTAAGAAGAATTGGAGCCTTCAGCAGCAGCTGAAGGCTCTGTGGCTGTGGAAGTACCAGGGGCTGCAGAGGTGGAGGCTTTCCGTTTTTGCTTGCGGTTGTCTGACCCCTTCAAATGGTACCTAGAGAAAGCTGTCCGGGGATTCACAAATGTATCAAAATCCCTTCCCTTAATCTCGTTGTCCCGGAAATACATAGTGAGGAAGTTGGGGAAGGGATATGAGGCCTCATTCTTCTTCACAACCCGGTCTATCACTCTGCACATATTGTTCCCTACATTAATCGGGATATTTTCCATAATATCCTCTACTATCACCGCCTTGGAAAGGGGCATATCACTGTCCTGGAGTATGGGGTCTATCCTGCTGCACACAAATGTGGCCCATTCATTGGCCTCAAAACTCAATGTATTCCTCCGGATCATGCCTCCAGTCAACCAATCCGGTGTAGTTCCAGGGGTGGCTATGACTGAAGCCAACCACGGGCGAGACCAACCTTTCTAATTCACCTTCTCCAAGTACAAAGTCTCATCTACATTCCCGAAACCTGCATACTCATTGAAAGCACTGCCATTGTACAAAATTTTCTTGTTGCGAACATTGGTGAGGTATGTGTTCTTTTTTATGAATGCCACATTGGTGTAGAACTCCTTCACCACATATTCATTTGCATCGACCACCTTGGCATTGAAAAGGTCCCACCCCTCCCTTTCTAAAAATTGCTTTCTCACATTGGGATGGAGGGGTAGGATGTCTTGATGATAAAGGGCCTTTCCGGAATGAGGGATCTTTGAGGCCACCATTCTCTGAACTGATGGTAGGCTTGTTTAGAGAAAAAACGGTCTTCCCATGTTGCGGGGTTTCTGGTCCTTTGAGTGCCAGCAGTATGTGCCTGAGTGTCTCCACCCCTTCCATCATCAGGACCCTCGTGTGAACTTTTGAGGTTGATGGAAGGAGGGGCTGTTGATTGATCTGCTAACTGAGATGATGCACATGTTCCCTTTGGAGGAGTGGTTGAATGACTAGAGGAATCATCGGAAGACTCCGAGTTAGTGGGATCGTTGATGAGTCTCCTCGACTTTGATAATGCAGCTGCTAGGGCTGCCCCACTCTATCCCTCTGAAGCTTCCCGGGAGGGAAAGTATTCACTGGCCTCCGACTCTGAGGGAGTTGTTGTTTTTTTTCTTTTGTGTCTTCCCAACTGCTTGTGTCGGGACCAATGGGTTTTGATGCTTTCCTTTGCCTCGCCCCCTTGAAGGGTCACCTCTCCCGGGTTGCTTTTCAGCACCACCTCTTGATCACACCATTCTCTGCAAACATGTAACAAAAATTGTCAATACATTATACCTAGGTACCAAATAGAATTTCAGAAGTAGAGAGTTAAACAGTGAACACATAACCAAACCGCTATCAGCGGAAAAGAACCGTTGTAGCAAAATTCAGGGGACTCAGACTACCCCTCTCTGAATCTATGAAACGCGGACCGCAGATTTTTGGACCGCTGCAGCGTTTGGCCATTGCTGACAGTGGAAATCTGGCCGCTGCAGCGGAAATTGGAAGCTCTGAGATTTAACTCTCTAAACTTTTGAAACGCTGACCGCGTTTTATTGACCGCTGCAGTGTTACGCAGGACTACTGTCAGTGGATTTCTGGAACGCTGCAGCGAAATTCTCAAATTGAAATCATAAATTTTTGGACCTCCACTGTCAAAGGAATTATGAAACGCTGCAGCGTAGGTCGTGAACACAGTGCACTTAAGGCTAGGGTTCATCAAAAATTCAAAATTTTCATTAAATTGCACATATGAAGCACCCTTTACCCACATAGGAACCCAGAAAGTATTACCCCAACATTGTAAAACACATTAACAATTCAATTTCAAGGATTAGGGTTTTATAACTCTATACAAAAAGCAAAATAAAAGAAAAACACAATAAAAACATCCTAAACTAAGAACAAACACTCAACTAAAGAAAATTAAAATGTGAACATACCAGTAATTGAAGGTAGATGAAGGATGAAATTAAAAGCCTTAGATGAGTAGTGAAGGAGTGAATGCACAGTAACTATTTAGGGTTTGATAGAAAATGAGTGAAAAGGGTAAAAAGTGAGGGTCCCTTAGTATATATACTAAAAAGTGGGACCCATGACTGCCTCAACTAGCGCGGCAACGGATTTTTACCGCTGACCGTGCTTTTGTTCTTTCAGACCTGCTGGACTTTCACCTTCACCGCTGCAGCGGAATTCCATTGCCACAGCAAAATGCACTCCGCTACAGTGAAATAGTAAACACTGCAGCGGAGTGGAGATTCAGAGAACCTGCATTTGGGACCAAATGGACCGCTGTCAGCAGTTATTTTCTGCTGCAACGCTTGGTCATCGCTTGCAGCGGATTTATGACCGCTGCAGCGGAATTTTTCCACTTTGCTCAATTTCCAGATTTTCACCTGCACTGCATCCAACCAAGTCCTGCATCAACTTCACAACTGGTTAGTTCACAAAAAATCTATCCTACCAAAAACAAACAAAAGAAAATGCTTGGATTGCCTCCCAAGAAGCGCCTGATTTAACGTTGCGGCACGACGCATGTTACCATGTTCAAAGGAATTTCATCAAATCCACCACGTGGCTATCTTTAAATTTACCAAGATAATGCTTGACCCGGTGCCCATTCACACAAAAAATCTCCCCATTTTTGTTTTTAAGATCAAGAGCACCAAATGGTGTAACCAATACCTCTTCAAACGGTCCACTCCACTTGGACTTAGGTTTACCCGGAAAGAGACAAAGCCTAGAATCTAAAAGAAGCACCAAGTCTCCCACCTTGAACTCCCGGTCTTTAGAATATTTGTCGTGAAAGAACTTCATTTTCTCTTTGTACAAAGAAGAACTAGCATATGCATGGAACCTGAACTCATCTAGCTCATTGAGGTGGTCAACTCTAAGATATGCAGTTGTATCCCAATCCAAGTTCAACTTTTTCAATGCCCATAGTTCCTTGTGGTCCAATTCCACCGGAAGATGACATGCTTTGCCATAGACCAACCGGTAAGGAGACATACCGATAGGTGTTTTGAAAGCAGTCTGGTAAGCCCGAAGAGCATCATCAAGCTTCCGGGACCAATCAGTCCGATTAGCATTAACTGTCTTGGACAAAATGTTCTTGATTTCACGATTAGACACTTCAACTTGGCCACTTGTTTGAGGATGGTACGGAGACACTTTATGATTGACTCCATACTTGGCTAACAATGAATCAAAGGCCCTATTTCAAAAATGAGAACCCCCGTCACTGATGATGGCACGAGGTGTCCCATCTTATGAAATATTCTTCTTTAGAAAACCAACCACACTACGTGCTTCATTGTTGGGAAAAGCCACGTCTTCCACCCATTTCGAAACATAGTCCACCACCACAAGTATGTAGGTGTTTCCACATGAACTAACAAATGGCCCCATAAACTCAATTCCCCAAACATTGAAGATATCCACCTCAAGGATTGTAGTAAGAGGCATTTCATCTTTCTTGGATATTCTACCCATTCTTTGGCATTCATCACACCGTTTGACCAACTCACTAGCATCCTTGTACAAAGTAGGCCAAAAGAAACCACCACTTAAGACTATTGAAGCGATCATTTCCCCTCCATGATGACCACCATAAGGTGAGGAGTGGCATGACTCAAGAATTGACACTTGCTCTTCTTCTGGAACACACTGCTGAATGACACCATCATTGCATATCTTGAACAAATACGGATCATACCAATAATAATCCAAGCTATCCCGTCTTAGCTTCTTCCTTTGGTTAGAATATAGCTCAAGCGGGACAACGCCGGTGACAATGTAGTTGGCGATGTCCGCGAACCATTGCATATCATGTAAAGAGATGGATAGAAGTTGTTCATCCGGGAAGATATCATTAATGTCAAGACCATCACTTGGCATCCCTTTCTCTTCCAAACGATAAATATGGTCGTCCACTTGGTTCTCACTCCCTTTTCTATCAACGATCTCCAAATCAAACTCTTAAAGCAATAACACCCACCGCATAAGTCTAGCCTTGGAATCCTTTTTCATCATTAAGTACCGGAGCGCCGCATGGTCGGTGTGAACTATCACCTTGGCGCCCATAAGGTAAGGCCGGAATTTCTCCATTGCAAAGAATATAACTAACAACTCTTTTTCGGTGACGGTATAGTTCATTTGGGCGGAGTTCATGGTCTTGATTGCATAATATATGGGGTGAAAGATTTTGTTCACCCTTTGGCCCAAAACTGCCCCCACTGCCACATCACTAGAATCACATATTAGCTCAAAAGGAGAGCTCCAATCTGGCACGGTGATAATTGGCGTGGTAGTAAGCTTTTGCTTCAACAACTCAAATACTCTCATACAATTTTCATTAAAGTGGGACTTGGCATCTTTTTCCAATAGCTTGCAAAGAGGTTTCACCACCTTCGAAAAGTCTTTAATGAAGCGTCGGTAGAACCCTGCATGCCCAAGAGAGCTACGGACTCCCTTCACCGAGGTCGGAGGAGGCAATTTGGAAATGACCTCGATATTGGCCTTGTCTACTTCAATTCCATGCTTTGAGATTTTGTGGCCCAGAACTATCCCTTCTTCAACCATAAAGTGACATTTTTCCCAGTTGAGCACTAGGTTGGTTTCTTCACAACGGGCAAGGACTTTATCAAGATTTTTCAAGCATTCATCAAAGGAGTCCCCTACCACGCTGAAATCATCCATGAATACCTCTAGAAAGTATTCAACCATATCAGTGAAAATTGCCATCATGCACTGCTGGAATGTAGTGGGTGCATTGCACAATCCAAAAGGCATGCTGGAGAAAGCAAATGTCCCATAAGGACAAGTGAAGGTTGTCTTTTCTTGGTCTTCCGGAGCTATCAAGATTTGATTATAACCTGAATACCCATCCAAGAAACACTAGAAATCTCTCCCCGCAAGTCTATCCAGCATTTGGTCCAAGAAAGCAAAGGGAAGTGATCCTTGCGGGTCACTTTGTTCAACTTGCGGTAATCCATACATACCTGCCAACCAGTGACTATCCTTTTTGGAATAAGTTCATTCTTGTCATTTTGTATCACGGTCATGCCACTTTGTTTTGGAACATGTTTGACTGGAGAAGTCTAAGCACTATCAGAGATTGGGTAGACGAACCCAACATCGAGCCACTTGATTATCTCTTTCTTGACAACCTCTTGTACTGCCTCATTTAGCCTCCGTTGTTGTTCTACGGAAGGCTTTGCTCCATCCTCAAGAATGATCTTGTGCATACAAAATGTGGGGCTTATACCCCGAATATCAACAAGTGTCCACCCTATGGACTTCTTACTCTTCTTTAGAACTTTGAGAGTAGAGTCTACCTGCAATTTAGTTAGGCAAGAAGAAAGTGTAACAGGTAAAGTACGAGAAGGACCCATAAATTCATAACCGAGGTGTGGTGGAAGTGGCTTCAACTCCAAGGTAGGTGGCTCTTCAATTGAAGGCTTTTCGGAGGAGTTATTCGATTCTCCAAATCCAAGGATAACTTTCGAGGACCATATGAATAAGAACCCATGCCTTGTAGAGCATTGGTACCCTCGATCAATCCATCCACCACAATATCATCATGGTTCAATAAAGTTGCTTCCACGGGATCTTCAACATTTATCATTGAGCTTGTTTCATCAATAATGACCTCGGTGACAAGGTCCATGAAAGAACATACCTCCGTGCTATTTGGTTGCTTCATTGACTTGCAAACGTGGAACACGACCTTTTCATCACCCACCCGGAAGGTGAGCTCACCGGCCTCCACATCAACTAAGGCCTTCCCCGTTACAAGTAAGGGCCTTCCCAAGATGATAGGAACTTCATAATCCACCTCACAATCTAAGATAACAAAATCCATGGGCAAAATGAACTTGTCAACCCGCACTAACACATCATCAATGATCCCTAGAGGCCGCTTCATAGATCAATCCGCCATTTGAATTCGCATGGAAGTAGCCCTAGGTTGACCAATTCCCAAGGTTTTGAAGACTGAATATGGCATCAAATTGATGCTAGCCCCCAAGTCTCACAATGCCTTGGCAAAATCCGCACTACCAATTGTACAAGGAATGGTGAATGCCCCGGGGTCTTCAAGCTTGGGTTCCATTGAGTTCACTATTGCACTCACTTGATGAGTCATTTTTATAGTTTTGCACTCCATTAACCTTTTCTTTGTGACCAAGTCCTTCATGAACTTGGCATACCCGGTAATTTGCTCTAATGCTTCAATCAAAGGAACGTTGATGGATAAACTCTTCAACATATCGTTGAATTTCTTGAATTGGTTCTCATTATTTTTCTTTGCCAACCTTTGAGGATAGGGAGGAGGAGGCCTAGGCAATGGTTCCTTTGCTTTCAACACAACCGGCTTGGGCATGTCAATTATGTGTTCCCAAGACGGGTTCATGTCACTTTGCAATTCCTCCTCATGGTCATGAATATCAATTCTCACTTCACTAGTTGTTGGCTCTTCCACCACATGTTCAACCTCAATCGGAACCTCATAATTTTGCAAGTCATCATCATTATCAACAACTCTCTTTTGCTTTGAAGTACTAGCCTCACCCTCTCGTCCACTTCTTGTGGTCACCGCCATGGCGTGACCAGTATTGTTGTTGTTGTTCCCATCCTTGGGGTTCACCACCGTATCAGTAGGTAATGATCCCTTCGGGCGTGTGTTTAAGTCTTGTGAGATTTGTCCCATTTGAACTTCAAGATTTCGAATGGAGGTGTTATGGGAGGCAAGTTGAGCATCCGAATCCGCATTGCGTTTCATCATTTGTTTGAATATTTTCTCAATTCTACCCATGTCATTACTTGAGGAACCTTGGCCTTGTGATTGATACGGGGTGGATTTCTTGGTTGTTGGTACAATGGGGGCCTTTGAAATCCCGACCCCCTATTACCATTACCACCCCAATTGCCATGATTGCCTCCCCATTATTGGTTGTTGTTCCCCCAATTGCTTGAGTTGTTATTATTGTTCCAATTTCTTTGCCTTTGATTGTTCCAACTTTGGTTGTTCCCTTGATTATTCAAATTTTGATTGCTTCCTTGATTGTTCCTTTGCCCTTGAAAATTGTTGGCATACATCACATCTTCATCTTGATCACCCTAAGATTCTTCTTGATTATACCCACTCACTCCTTGGTCGCATTGGTCATTGTTGTTTTACATTTGATTCCCACGAGGCCTTCGCTTGTTCACCAAAAGATTTACCACCTCCATAGCATGCACTTGCTTTGGGAATTGTATTTGTTGAATTTGTGCCTTAGCAAGTTGATTCATAGTGGTGGTAAGCTCGGCAATTGCTTGCCCATGATCTTGGAGCTCTTTGTGGAGGTTAATAACACTAGGATCACCCTGAGGCACATTTGCTCTACTTTGCCATGCCGACGATGTGTCAGCCATTTCCTCTAAGATGTCGCATGCCTCAGTGTAAGTTAGTTTCATAAAGTTGCCTCCGGCGAGTTGGTTGACCACACACTGATTGGTGGTATTTATGCCTCGGTAGAAGGTCTGTTGTATCATGGCCTCGGTCATGTCATTGTTTGGAAACTCATTTACCGTGGTTCTTTACCGCTCCCATATATCATGAAGAGGATCATTTGGTGCTTGCTTGAAAGATAATATTTCATCTCTTAATGCAGCCATGTGTCCAGGAGAGAAGAATTTAGCAATGAACTTGTCCGCCAACTCATCCCATGGGGATATGGAATGGTTGGGGAGTCGCTCAAGCCAATCTAGGGCTTTCCCTCAGAGAGAGAAGGGAAATAGTTGAAGCCTTAATGCATCATCTGAGATGTTTGTTTGCTTGCTCCCCTAGCAGGTATCAACGAACCTCTTTAAATACTTGTAAGCATTATAGTGCGGAGCTCCTGTGATGTACCCACGCTGCTCCAAGAGTGCCAGCATCACATTTGTGATTTGGAAGTTGCCCGCCCGGTTCTAGGCGGGACAATAGCACTCGTGTACCCCTAGTTTGGTAGCACCCGAGTGGCAGCTCTGGGAGGTGGAGGGGGGGAGGGTCTGGAATATCATCATTAAGATTGGCATGCCGACCTCGTATGGGAGGTGGAGGTACTTGATTTAATTCATCCTCTCCATTGTCATATACCTTCTCCCACGGAATGATATTTCCCAAAGGATCTGCCATTTGTACCTTAATTGAATTTAAACACACACGTTATCAATAGAAGGAAAGAAGAACAATTGATACCACTATTCACGTAGATAATCAACACCATAAAATCTCCCCGGAAACGGTGCCAAAAAGTGACTGGCTCCCGCCTATACCACTAAACAGTAGCAAGGAAGGGGTCGATGCAGCTTTTACCCGAAGGGTCGGGATCGATTTCCACAGGGAGCTAAGAATGTGGGAGTTGAGTCTAAATGATCTAGTGGTGTGTCATGCTCTTAATTACACTTATCATAATAAGGTTGTTGTAATTGTACTATGATTTAGTCTAATTGAAACTATGAACAAGCGAATTAATATCTTTGTGTAGATTTTCTCAGTTGATGAAGGGACTAGGGCTGTGACTTCCTCCTAGGTGAGTGACTAACGGGTCTAAAATTTGAGAATGAACTTGTGAAATGTGGGTGAAAGGAATAACCTCATATAAAGTTACTCACCCACTACCTCTCGGTAATATGGGTGACTCTGCCCAATTTGGCCTTCTCAAGCACAATTGGGTGTTTTCATTTATGCACATGAATTGGCTCAAGTCGGGTGTAGCCATCTCTAGCATTCACCCTTTTATCGGGGCTATCAATCTCTTGTGTTTGCCCCGAATACCTCGTTAGCTCAATTACCTAGACTTGGGTCCTCTTTCTCAAGAGTGACCCTAGTCATTAAGGCTTGAAATAGTGTTTGCAACCACTAAATCTGAGATTTATGCACAAATTAAGCTAAATACCAAACACCCACACACATAATCATCCTAAAATTGAAAACCCATTAATTACCCACACTAGGGATGAGCCACAACCTTAGCTTAAGGGTCTAGATACTCATATTTAAAGAAGAAACACAAGTAGAAGATGAAATTAAGCTCATAAATGTAAAATACAAGACAATAATTGAAGAACTATGGTTAAAGCTAAGCTAAAAATACTCAAAATGGCTAAAAAGTACTGTTCACGTGTTCTCCAAACGGTTGATGCCCTAAAAATGAAGAAAAGATCTATTTATACATGGCTGAAAATACTGGATAAAATGCCCTTACGGAGAATCCGCTCCCAGCGTATTTTTGAGCGATGGAGCGTAGAGGCTTCCGCTGCAGCGGTCTTGAACTTTACAGATTTCTAATTCTTCCTTTCCGCGCCCAGCGGATAAATAAAATGTTGCAGCGATGGCTGGAACCCGGCAGCGGAATAATACCGTTGACCGCAGAATCGTGGATTCCCAATGATGCCAACTCTCTGAAGTTTCTCAAACGCGTCCAGCGGATAAATGGGGCGCTGAAGAAGTAGGTGAAACACTGCAACGGAAAAATTAGCGTGGACCGCATTTTCCTTGGCCATAAAAATAGCTATCTGAAGTTTGCAGCGTGGCAGCAGATAGAAATACGTTGCAGCGAAAGGACAAATGTTGCAGCAGAAAAGTGGGTGCTACAGCGTTTTAGCTGGATTCTGGGATTTTGCAAGTTCTGCTCCTTTTTGAGGTGTTTTGGATCAATATCTACAAATCAATTCAGTTCCTACAATTCAATCAACTTTCATCAAAATGTGGGATTAATTAAGTCAATTATTGCCTCAAACCTAAGAAAAATGAGAGTAAATAATAGTACAAATCACTAGTTATCAGCACGCAACATGTCCTCCAGAATCTGAATAGTGTGCTCTGACTGCCCGTCAGTCTGAGGGTAAAATGTTGTGCTCAACTCCACCTGAGTACCTTTGTCAGAAATGATAGAAACTGGAACACAATGCAACCGGACAACCTCCCAGATATAAATCCCAGTTAACCGCTCCGAAGAATATGTAGTACCAACAGGAATGAAGTGCGCGGACTTGGTCAACGGATCCACAATAACCCATATAGCATCAAACCTCCTCGAAGTCCGTGGGAGTCCAACTACGAAGTCCATGGTGATCTGCTCCCACTTCCACTCTAGAATATCCAATCCCTGATAAAATCCACCTAGTCTCTGGTGTTCATACTTGACCTGTTGACAGTTGAGACATCTAGCTACAAATCCAACAATATCCTTCTTCATTCGCCTCCATTAATAGTGTTGTCTCAGATCCTGATACATCTTCGTGGCACCCGGATGGATGGAATACCGCGAGTTGTAAGCCTCTGATAGAATCAACTCTCGAATCCCGTCCACATTAGGCACACATATCCGACCCTGAATCCTCATAACACCATCATCACCAATAACCACATCCCTGGTATCACCTCACCGGACCCTATCCTGAAGAACGAGCAAGTGTGGGTCATCATACTGGTGCTCTGTAAATCCGGTCATAAAGAGAAGACTTGGAGGCTATACAAGCTAATACCCGGCGGGGATCTGATAGATCCAATCTCACTAAGTGGCCCGCTAAAGCCTGAACATCAAGTGCCAACGGTCGCTCTGCTGCTGGAAGATATGCTAGACTCCCCAAACTCTCTGCTCTGCGACTCAAGGCATCGGCCACTATATTGGCCTTCCTCGGATGGTATAGAATAGTGATATCATAGTCCTTGAGAAGCTCCAACCATATCCTCTGATGCAAATTCAAATCCTTCTACTTAAACGGATTCTGCAGACTACGGTGATCAGTGAAAACCTCACAATGCACCCCATACAAATAATGACGGCAAATCTTCAAGGCGTGAATAATGGCTGCAAGCTCGAGATCATGTACATGATAATTCTTCTCATAAGTCTTCAACTGGCACGAGGCGTAGGCAATCACCCTACCCTCCTGCATCAAAACACAACTGATGCCTATCCTCGAGGCATCACAATATACGGTATACGAACCTGAAGTTGATGGCAATACTAACACTGGAGCTGAGGTCAAAGCAGCCTTTTAAATGCTTCCCCTGTATTAACCGACCAACTTTGGTCGGTAATTTTAAATAACTTTTTTTTACATTTTATAAAATATTTTAATTAATAATATAACTATTAAAATTTTAAAAACTTGGTCCACATTACCGACTAAAGTTGGTCGGTAATGTGAAAGTTTCTTTGACTAAGCAAGTCTGACCAGCTTGGTCAACTTGTTGACCAACTTACCGACCAACTTTGGTCGGTATTTTATTTAAAATAAATGTAAAATATTTTTCTCCATTTTTCTGACCAACTTTGGTCGAAAATATTTGGTGGTAATTACCGAATTTCTAGTAGTGGAAATGCATATTATTGAAAATAAATAGATAAACTAACTTTCGCTATTGCTAGAACTTAAGAATTTACCTAAAGGTGGATCAATTATTCTATGAATAGTGAGTAAGATGAAGTAAACTAATATTCTTTAGTCAAATATATGTTGTCTGTCCAAAGATGTCATATATGTGTTACTGAATCCATATTAATTTGTGAGCATGTATTATTTATTTTGCAGCTATTCCTCTTCATTCACATGCTTCATATGTTACTGTGTTCAATGGATTGAACTTCTCTGAATGGAAAGAACAAGTTCGATTCCACTTAGGTGTTATGGATCATGACTTGGCTCTGCTGAATGATAAGACCGCTACCATAACTGATACGAGCAGTGTGGATGAGAAATCTTTCCATAAAGCATGAGAACGCTCTAACAGGATGAGCTTTATGTTTATGTGGATGACTATTTCCAACAACATTAAGAGTACTATTCCACATACAGAAGTGATAGGGAATACCTGGAGTTTCTGGAATAACATTTTTGGTCTACAGATAAGTCTCTCATCGGTACATTAATGGCTAAACTCACGACCATGAAGTTTGATAGGTCGCGTAGTATGCAAAATCATATCATCGAGATGACTAACATAGCAACAAGACTTCAGACCTTGGGGATGAGAGTGGATGACTCATTCTTGGTTCAGCGTATTTTGAACTCCTTGCCTCCTGAGTATGGACCTTTTCAAATTAACTACAACACTATTAAGGATAAGTGGAATGTTAGTGAACTGTCCAGTATGCTTACTCAAGAGGAGTCCGACTTAAGAAACAAGGGAGTCAATCAATTAACCTCATGGGTCAAGGAGATGGTAAATGACTTAAAGTGAAGGCCAAAAAGTTCAAGAAAAAAAAAGCACATGCTAAAGCTTCACCGGATGCTAAGAAGGAACATAAGGCAGATACGTGCCATTTATGTAACAAGGAAGGACACTATCAGAAAAATTCCCTGGAACGTAAAGCTTTGTTCGAAAAGAAAGGTACAGTTAGTGATTTTGTATGTTTCGAATAAAATTTAGTAGAAGTTCCTAATAATACTTGGTGGCTTGATTCTGGTGCAACTGTTCATGTATGTACTACAAGTCCAAATAAGAAAATTGTATGAAGGCTCCAATTGAAGGCATAAGAACTTATCATTTGATCATGAAGACTGGACGTCACCTTGATCTATTACAGACTCTTTATGTACCTTCAGTTTCTAGGAATTTGATTTCTCTTTCATGACTTGATGTTTCTTGATTTGATTTAAAGTTTGGAAATAGTTGTTTCAATTTATATAAGAATGTTGTTTTTATGGTTCTGGTGTTGTTAGTGATGGCTGATATAAATTGAAACTCAATATTGATTTTTCTGAATCCCTTCGTACTATTCAACATAATATTGGAATTAAACGTAGTTCACTTGATAAAAGTTCTGCTTACTTGTGGCATAGACGTTAGGGTCATATATCCAAAGAAATATAAGAAATTTAGTAAGAATGATATTCCTTCAAATCTAAATTTTACTAATCTCAATATATGTTTGGATTGAATTAAAGGAAGTCAAACCAATCATAGTAAGAAAGGTGAACAAGAAGCACCCAACTTCTTGAAACTATACACACCGATATTTGTGGACGCTTTAATATTTTATCATTTGGTGGAGAAAATATTTATCACTTTTACCGATGACTTTTCACGTTATGGATACATTTATTTGCTAAAAGAAAAATATTAAGCAACATATGCTCTCAAGGTGTTTGTTAATGAGGTTGAAAGGCAATTAGATTTAAAAAAAATTATTAGGTCCTCTAGAGGTGGTGAATATTTTGAAAAATATTATGAATCAGGACAATGTCCAGTTCTATTTGCATAGTTTCTCTAGGAACGTGACATATGTGCAATGTATACTATGCCATGAATACCTCAACAAAGTAGTGTTGCAGAAGGCGTAATCGAACACTTATAAATATGGTTAGGAGAACCTCATTAACCAAATTATTGTGGATGTATGCTCTTAAAATCATTGTATATTTATTAAACAGGGCTCTTAGTAAGGCTGTTCAAAAGAATCCTTTTGAATGGTAACCAGGAAGGAAACCTAGTTTTAAGGCACTTGCATGTCTAGGGTGTCCCAGTGGAAGCTAGAGTTTATAATCCACAAGAAAAAAAATTATATTCTCGAACAGTAAGTGGTTACTTTATTGGTTACCCAGAGAAATCTAAATGGTATGTGTTTTACTATCCAAACCATAGTTCGAGAATTGTTGAAACGGGTAATGCAAGATTCATTGAGAATTGTGAAGTTAATGGGAGTGTTGAAAAATAAAGATTGGAGATAAAAGAGGCGAGGGTCAATGTTCCATTACCCACTAATGTGCCTACTTTCATACAAATACCAAATATTATTCCAGGTGTTAAAAAATACTTTGACAAACACCGAACAACATTTGAATGAAACACTTCATGAAGAACTAACTCATAAATATCTGAATCGCATGAATCACACGAAATGCCATTAAGAAAATCTCAAAGAGTAAGAAAATCGGCTATTTCAGATGATTACGTGGTTTATTTGCAAAAGTCGGATTTTGACATTGGTCTTAATAAGGATTCAATTTTATTTTCACAAGCCATAGAAAGTAATGAGTCTGGCAAATGGATTAATGCCATGAAGGAAGCATTAAAATCCATAGAAAACAATAAAGTCTGAGATCTCGTTGAATTGCTAGAAAGTTCTAAGAGAATCGGGTGTAGATGGGTCTTTAAGACCAAACGCGATTCAAATGGCAATATTTAACGATATAAAGCCAGACTTGTTTTCAAAGGTTATACTCAGAAAAGAGGCATTGATTACAAAAATACCTTTTTAACGGTCTCAAAGGAAGACTCGTTGAGAATTACTATGGCTTTGGTGGCTCATTCTGATTTAGAGTTACACTAAATGGACGCGAAAATTATCTTTTTAAAGGTGACCTCGAGTAGGAAATTAATATAGACCAACCAGAGGGTTTCGAAACTGAAGAAAAATGTTAATGGTGTGTAAGTTGAAGAAGTCAATACATGGACTCAAACAAGCATCACGACAATGGTATATAAAGTTTAATGATACCATAACATCATTTGGATTTGTGAAAAATACCATTGATCGATGTATATACCAAAAGATCAGTGGGATCACACTTTTATTTTTAGTCTTATATGTTGACGACGTTCTACTTGATACTAATGATTTAGACATATTGCGTGAGACAAAAAAAAATTCTCTCTAAGGATTTTGAAATGAAAGATATAGGTAAGGCATCCTATGTGATAGGAATAGAAATATTTCGTGATAGATCACAATAATTATTGAGATTGCCTCAGAAATGATATGCCGAAAGAGTTCTAGAGAGATTTAACATGAACAATTGTATGGCAGGAATTGTTCCAATTGAAAAAGGGGACAAATTTAGTCTCATGCAATGCCCTAAGAATGATTTAGAACGAAAAGAAATGAAATTAATTCCTTACTGTTCATTTGTTGGTAGTCTGATGTATGCTCAGACTTGCACAAGACTGGATATTAGCTTTGCGGTCATAATGTTAGAAAGATAACAGAGTAACCAAAGAATTGATCACTGGAAAGCTGCAAAAATAGTCTTGAGGTACCTGAAAGGAGCAAGGATTACATGCTCATGTATAGGAGATACAAGCATTTGGTAGTTGTATGATACTCAGATTCAGATTTTGCTGGATGCATTCACACGAGAAAGTCCAAGTTTGGTTATTTGTTTCAATTAGCTGAAAGAGCAATATCATAGAAGAGTGTCAAACATATTGTTATTGTTGCATCCACGATGGAAGCACAATTTGTGGCATATTTTGAAGCCACCTTTCGTGCATTATGGTTGCGAAACTTTATTTGAGGACTTGGGGTTGTCGGCACTATTACCAAGCCGCTGAAAATTTATTGTGATAATTCTGCACCAGTGTTCTTCTCCAAGAACGATAAGTACACCAAAGGTACCAAACATATGGAATTAAAATACTTTACCGTCAAGGAGAAAGTTAAGAAACAAAGAGTGTCACTTGAGCTTATTAGAGTTGATCTCATGATTTCATATCCGATAACGAAAGGTTTACAGCCAAATATATTTGAAGAACATGTACAAAGAATGGGTCTTGACTGTTTTTATAATTGATGTATTTTTTTATGTTTTGACACTCTGAGCTCATATATGTGTTTATGATATACATTAATGATTTCCCATTTCTCATAATGGTGTCACATTATTGTTTTGAGATATTATAGGATAAGTCTTAATGAGACATTATTGTTGACCATAATATTTTATAGCTTATGGACCTGGTACGATGAGTTGTTAATGTTGTAGTATATGGAAGGTAGTATCTAGATAAAATCATATGTATAACCGCCATAACTCACATTTAGCGGTTTGTCCTATTATGGTATGTATGATGGACATTATAAAAGAGAGTTGTTTATGCGCAACTAACGTTTATATGATTAATATATTAGTGTTATGTTATTTCGACCAAGTGGGAAAATGTTAGTTTTTTCTAATTGTTTTTGTGACCCAATAAACTTAAAGCCCATAATTAATATTTAATGAAAGACAAATCATGTCCGTTGGATCGATTACTTGATGGATGTACCGGATTAAGTGAGAACCTCTATAAATTGGTCCTCTCCCCACCCATTAGGGTTACCATATTTTTTATTCTAGAGCAAAGGGAGAGAAACAAATTTTAATTGACGCTATTGCTTCACGATAATGGCTTTCGCTTCAAGTATGTTTTTTCTGTAACGATTATATGTAAGATTATCATATTCAAAGTTCTGGTATGCATTAAAGTTTATGTTTACATTTAAAACAATGTTATAGTTAATTACACGAAATACTTTGTTATTGACACGACCCAAATTCACGACCTTAGGGATCGTGATGGCGCCTAACACCACACTTGCTAGGCAAGCCAATGTTAGAGTTTGATTAGCTATTTACCTTTGATTATCCATTTAAACATAATAAACAATTACAAAATAAACTTAAGCTACTGACTTTCAATGAATAATTCCAAACATAAAATAATAAAAGCTTAAATAAATCGAGCCACGAACTAATTATATAAGTAACTCTAGAACTACCCCAAGGTCTGGTGTCACAATTCACGAACTACTAAAGAATACTACAAATAATGGGCTGAAAAGAATAATGTAACTGTTCTGAATATAATAAATCAGTTTTATAAAAATAGGAGAAGACTCTCGAGATCTGCGAACGCCGGCAGATATACCTCGTGTCTCCGAATAAATGAATAGCCGCTCTAAATATCTTTATTGTTGGTCGGTACCTGGATCTGCACAAAAGAGTGCTGAGTGTAGTATCAGTACAACCGACCCCTTGTACTGAGTAAGTGCCGAGCCTAATCTCGACAAAGTAGTGACGAGGCTACGGCGGGGCATTAACAACATATAACATGTGACAATAATATATACAATAACGCAATAAAACAATTCTACACGAACAACAAAAAATATAACTAAGACAATAAATATAAAGCAAGAAGGAAATCTTAACCAAATAAATAAATAAATACTGCAACAACAATAGAATAACTCAGCCGCCTTTTCTAGGCCTCATCTATAACCAACTCTCAAATAATTTCCAAGTTTTCAAACTCTAACTTTAAATAAAAATAGTGCCAAAATATGAAATATAGTAATATAAAATGGTAGTTTTCAAATCTTGATTTTTCTTTGAAAATCATTAAATATATAATTTTCCTCTCTTATTGCTCCTTGTTGCGGCGTGCAACCCGATCCCACCAGACATATCATATCAATTTATTCACCCGTATCACATCAATTATCCACCCGTATCACAATCAATTATCCACCCTTATCACATCCCCCTTATCACATCCCCCTTATCACATCCCCCTTTATCACCGCCTTTCAAGTCAAAGCCTTTCACAATATTTATGTCTCAACAAATTGTAAACAGAACAAGTTTCACTTTAAAATAATAGTAAAAGCAGAGTATGAAATAATGATAATAAAACAATGAGTGTTCCAGCCTTTATTTTATAAAAAGTAAAACATGCATATTCTCCCTTATCATTGTCTTGTTGCGGCGTGCAACCCGATCTCACATATTCACAATATCACAATCAATTATCCACCCTTATCACAGCCCCCTTATCACAGCCCCCTTATCACACCAATTTTGTCTATTCATCAAAAACTTTCACAGATCAGGCCAAGCCTTTCACAACACTTTTATTTCAACCAATTTCAAGCAGAAAACAGTATAGCTCATAAGCTTCAACCAATATCATTTCACAATAAAACCAACCAGAATATATGTAAACACCGTAACGCTGCCAACCCAGCTCAGTCTTTATGTACCATGATAAAATGAAGAGAACAACTAACACTTTTAATACACTTGCCACAACAATTGGCGACAATCAATTGAAACCAAACAACCACGTA